>JACEIK010002829.1:165402-191976 GCA_018107945.1 Datura stramonium
CGAGCTAACATTGGGACTAAGACTGGTCACGCAAACCTATATCATGAGACGATATAGCAAAGAATATGTGATCAGTACTTTGTATGTACTGAGTATGTAGAGAAAGTAAAACATGCTAGTAAAAAGATAGCCTAAAATCATGAGTATAAAATAAGATAGAACATGAGAGTAATGGAAACATTCTAAAGACTCTTTTGAAAGGCCCCATACATGAATTTATACCTATGGTGGAACATAGTTATGAGGCTCGGGGTTTGCTTGAATCCCTAGCCTACTATGTGCTAGACACTACTCCAAAAACAAGTACATGGATCATAATCATTATCATGAAAACATACTTGATCTTGCATGGGCTAGTTGAAAATCATGAAATCATAATCATACTTGACATACGTGAACTAGCCATGAAAACAGTGCCACAATTGATCATAATACATAAACTTGATTTTTCATGAAATTCATACATGCTTGAATAAGGCTTCATAATTTGAATTCACGAAGTCATAAGTTTAAAAATTCATAAACATTCATGAATACTTTGATAATTCACCATAACTTGAAATCATAGGCTTATAAGCTTGAAATTCATGAATCATGCATATTAGGCAAAAATCACCATAAGCTTGAAAGTATACATCCATGAGATATTCTAGTAGAAATTGAGTAACCATAATAATAAATCATGAGTTTAATCATACGATACTTGAATAGATAAGAGATCGTAGGAGATTTCATGAGAATTGGGTCTAATCCTAGAATTTCAACATGTCATGCTTAGAGACTTGAAATCATGTATAGGATGAAATTGGGAATGATGGTAGAAGATTTCCCCATTCATAACCCGTCATACCTGGTCTTGATGAATCCCTAGCTTGAATTAAAGACCCAAGAGAGAATTGAATGATCTTGATGAAGAACCCTAATCTTGTCTTGAGAGGATTTGATCATCCAATTGAGGTGTTAGGAGTTGAATGAGGGTTTAGGCTTAGAAAAACCCCTTAAGAAACCAAAAAATACCTCATTTAGGAGTTAGAAGCTTAGGAAGTTAAGAAAATACCCTGAGACTTTGCATAAAAACTATCCCATCCAGTGCTACAACACGTAGGAACTTACAAAAACTCGTATTGTGTGACATGGTCTCAGGTTCTGCCCATGGTCATTCTCTGAACTTCATGTCATGGGTACCTTCCATGATCCATGCCTCCTTACCACAGATTGTACCTAGAATCGTGGTTCCTCACATCATCTCAAAACAATGATCTGAATCTCTTCCTATGACTCTGTGGCATGACCCGTACAGTCTAGGTACAAATAGTAGGTCCCTGTCGTAGCCTCAATCAATCATTCCTAGACACCATTTTACGGCCAGTAGTACAGCTCATACCATCCAGCAACTATTCATACTAAGGCCCGTACTGAGGCATATTGCATATTTTTCTGCTTGTCAAATTCTAAATCCTAAGTCAAGTGTTAAGAAATTTTGAGGTGTAATATTATCTCCCCCTTGGGAACATTCATTCTCGAATGGTGACTAAATAAGCTGGAAAGATAGGGAAAGAGCTACAATCCCATACCAAAAAGCTATAGACTAAAAACTGACGGAGTGACTGACTCCAGACTAAGATACATGTTTGAACTAAATTCATAAAACATACATGCATGCTATGACATGAAAATAACTGAGATACATGAACTTAGCATGAAACTAGATAGAGTACTAAGGATAAAACTAGTACCTCATGCTAGAATGGAGCCAGAAGTGAAATGATGCGGCTATCTAGCTATCTGATCTGCTTCAACATTCCACGTAGCTCTCTCGACAAGATGATTTCTCCAAAAAACCTTCACTGAAGCTACTTCCTTATTCCTCAAGTTTCGAATCTGACGATCAAGGATCTCAATAAAAACTTCCTCAAAGGTAAGACTATCCTTCATCCAAATGCTCTATCAGAACAACTAATGTTGTGTCACCAATGCACTTTTTCAACAAATATACATAGAAAACTAGGTGCACCAAAGCTAACTCCGCTAGTAGCTCCAACTCATATGCCACCTTGCCAACTCACTTTTGAATCCTATAAGGACCAACATATAGAGGACTAAGCTTCCATTTCTTATCGAACATCATAACCCCCTTCATGAGAGACACCTTTAAAATCACCCAATCATCAACTTCGAACTCAAGCTCTTTCATCCTAACATTTGTATAAGAATTGTGACGACTCTTAGTTATTTTTATCCTTTCCCTAATGAGCTGAACTTTCTTCATTGCCTCATGGACGGAATCTGTCTCTACCAATTTAGCCTCATCTATCTCAAACCATCTAATAGGCGATATACACCTTCACCCATATAGAGCCTCAAATGGAGCCATCTGAATGCTGGAGTGATAGTTGTTGTTTTAGGCAAACTCGATGAGAGGAAAGCGATCATCACTGCCCTTGAAATCCATCACACACGCTCTCAACTTGTCCTCAAGAGTTTGATTAGTTTGCTCAGCCTGACCGTCTGTCTACAGATGAAAAGCTATACTAAGCTTCACTTGAGTACTAAGTCCCCTTTGAAACGACTCCAGAACTAAGAGGTGAACTGGGTTCCCCTATCTGAGATAATAGATAAAGGAACTCTATATAATCGAATCAACTCTTTGATATAAAATCTAGAATAATCTTTAGTTGAATATATAGTTTTGACCACTAAGAAGTGTGCTGATTTGGTTAGCCTATCCACAATCCCCCATATAGAGTCATGTTGTTGGCATTTATGAGGCAACCCCGTAATGAGATACATGATGATCTCTTCCCACATTCAAATAGGAATGTTGATATTCTGAAGCATACCTCCAGGTCTGTGATGCTCAACCTTCACCAATTGGCAATTCAAACACTTAGCCATAAATTTCTCTATGTCCTTCTTCATGCCATTCCACCAATAGACTTCCCGTAGATCATGATACATCTTGGTGGTACCTGGATGGATAGAGTACTGAGATCCATGAGCCTTGCTCAACATTTGTTCTCTAAAGTTATCCACAGCCGGAACACACAATCGACCGTGATATCAGAGCGCACCATTTCCTCTTTAGGAGAAAACCTCTACATTTCTGATTCCGGACTACTTCCTTCAACTTCAATGGGATAGGAACCTCATCTTTCCTTTCTTTAACTCCCATCACCAATAAAGATTTATACCTATTCTGAACAATAACACCACCATCCATCGAATATGTAAAGCAAACTCGTAAACAGGCAAGCCTATGAACATCCTTCATTAACTCCTTCCTTTTGTTCTGGACATAGGACACACTCTCCATGGATAGACTACTATGAGCATCCACCACCATATTGGCCTTGCCCGGATTATAACGAACACTTATGTTATAGTCCTTAAGAAGCTCTAGCTATCTCCTTTGCCGCAAATTCAGGTCCTTCTGAGTAAACACATACTAAAGGCTCTTGTGGTCCGTGAATACGTCTATATGCAACCCTTATAAATAGTGTCTCCAAATCATCAAGACAAACACCACCATTGCCAGCTCTAGGTCATGGGTTGGGTAATTCTTTTCATGAGTCTTAAGATGTCCAAGGCATACACAATGACCTTACCATGTTGCATCAACAAACAACCAAGACCAATTCTAGAGGCATCTCCATACACAATGAAGCCATTTGTGCCCTCTACTAGGGTCATTACTAGGGTTGAAGTGATCGAGTCTTTAACTCCTGAAAACTCTTCTCATAATTATTTGACCTCTAAAACTTGACCTTCTTCTGGTTCAACTTAGCCATGTGCTGCAATTGACGAAAATCCCTCTATGAATCTCCTGTAATAGACAACTAAACCCAAAAGCTCCTAATATCAGTGGAACTGACAGGTATAAGCCAATTCTCCGTTGTCTCTATCTTTTGAGAGCCTATATGTACAGCCTCACTAGACACCACATGACCCAATAATGCTACTAAGTTTAGCGTAAATTTACACTTGCTAAATTTAGCAAACAACTGATGATCCTTGAGGGCTTATAACACAATCCTCAAATGAGAGGCATTGTTAGAACCACAAGTAACCCCAAGCTAATTGATGGGATGGCATTACACTACTATGATAAGAATTTATAAATAAATTGAGCGGAAGTTGACTAAAATTATGGAACAACTATTGCTAAGTAATGTAATAATCTGAGTTAAGTAATAAATCTGGAATATGACACTAAACATAATGCTGACATACTAACTGACTATTTTTTTGAAAGCCTCTATTAACTAGTGAGTTGCTGGGACAAGTCTCCAACTAACTCTAAACATTTGAAACTAAAAATAAGTCAAGGACATGTAGCATAAACATAACTCCAACCCTAAAACAATGAGGACTCATAAACTATTAACTAATCAAGAACTAGAATGTATCTAACCGCGGGGCTGAGTCTGAGTACTTGTAATACCCCAAAAGTTTCTAATAAATAGATGGGGAAAATTAAAAATGAGTTGCGCAAAAAAAATCAATTTTCACATCATAACAACTCGTGGTACGAGTAGTGACACGAAGTTATGGGTCGTCGTCTAAGTTATGGTGAAATTCTGAAGTTGGTGTCCAGACCATGAGTCACACCACGAGTCGTGAAGTGTTGGTACGACTCATGGTTAGGAGTTGTGATGAGTTTCCTGGTGGTGCTGGGGTATGATTTCATGGATCATGTTACGACTCGTAGTAAGTTACCACCAGTCGTGATCAGGAATTGGCTAGGTAAGGGGATGATATGACGACAGATAGTACGACTCATGGAAGGACACCCTGGGTCGTGATATGCAATCATGGTAAGATTTAGAGATGTTGCAGCGAGGAGAAGTGGTTACCAAGAGGTAACCACGAGTCTTTACTTCATGGTACGACTCGTGGTGAGGGTTGTGATGACTGGTAGTCTCCATTTTCCAGATATTTTATTAAGGGCATTTTCATAATTCCTAAGCTCCTAAGTCCTAAACTATATCATTTTAAGCTCTATTAGAAGGATTTTAAGAGGGTTTAGCCTATCCCAATTCATTCAAATCCCATGTATGCAAGCGTAGAGGCTTTCCTTTAAAGATAAAGATTGAAACCCTCCAATTCTCCTCCAATTCCCTTGGGCTTTCAAGGAAGGGTGTGGAATTAGATTTCCTAGGTATGTAGGGCTTTGAATGAGGGTTCCTTTAAATCTCATGCTCAAAATTCTCTTCAATTCCATGAATTTAAGTTCTATATCAACTTCATGATCTCATGGGGTTTATTCCCAATTTTATGAAATTCTCTATGATTTATCTATGGGTCAATTCCCTTTATGTTCTAAATCGTGCTTTAAGATCTATGGGAAGGCGTTATACCTATTTTGACTATTAATTCATAATTTCAAATTTTAATCAAGTTATTTCCAATTATGCAAGTTTTATGAAAAGTTAAGTTTATGATTGTATTATGATTTTGACCTTCCTAATCCCTAAATTATGATTTATGATATGATTTACTTCAAGGACTCTTCATGGACTTATGTATTCAAGTATAGTTAATTATCTCAAGGCATGTGTGTTCTTCATGATTTATGAATTTATGATTTTGGCCGACTCATGGGCCCTAATTCATGGCTTATGATATATTTCAAGTATGCTCAAGTATGTCATGATTTATCTAGCCATGAACTTCATGAATGATTTCATAATTATTATATGATCCCTCATGTGCATGTTTTTGGGAGCAGTGTCCAGCATCAAGTAGACCCGACATTCAGGTTAACCCCACAGTCTCAAAACTACGTGCCACCGTAGGTATATGTATTCATGGTCCCTTTATGATATCATGTCATGCATGTCCCTTGCCAGGAAAGCTTACGATGGCTTTGCCTAGTTGAGCAAGATAGTTGGGGCATTATGTAAGCTCTATCAGGATAATGTCGGTTAAAACGAGTTTTCTCATTGTTCCTCATGATTTATGCATTTCATGTTTACAATATTTTGGTTAAAGTTATATTTCTACAAGGTTTTCTTTATGATTATAATTATGACTAGTTTATGAATAGTTTTTCAAATCTTGATCCCCATGTTTATGTTATGATTATTGTTGCATATTTTGAACAGTCCTACTCTTATGAACTTTTATGTATTTTGATTGGTCCATTTTATTTACGTTGCATAATCAGTACATTCCAAGTACTGACCATATACTCTATGCTCTATCTTTTCATGATATAGGCTCAGACGTTCGGGATCAGTCTCTTCATTAACCGATCATTAGAGTTCATCTCAACCAACTATTAGTGAGTCCTAATCCTTTGAGAACCTTTAGATAGTCATATTGTTGTTATTTTCAGTTTTAGATTGTAGTGAGCTAGTTGGGGTATTGTCCCATCAGCTAGTCAGTATGTTAGAGGCTTTTCAGACGTAGACTTTTTTTAGGTTTCGGATTTAGTGTTATGTATTTCCATTGTGAAAATGTTTAATATTCAGACTTCTGCTATCTCATATTTTTGTTTCTTTCTACCTTATCTATGTTGAACTTTAGTTATCATGTTCATGCCATGGGTTGGCTTGTAGCCATTTATGGTTCTAGGTTCTGTGTCTAGATCTGGGCCTATGTTACGGTCATGAAAAAATTTGTATCAGAGCATTAGGTTTTGAAGTGTCCTAGGGTTTCTTGAAGCCTCGTTAAGTAGAGTCTTTTTCATGGGCGTGAAGCACGACACACATATGATGAAGAGTCTATGAAACATTTTAGGAAATTTTCCTTCTTTCATGATCTATATCGTGCGATGAAATGTCTCTCTATCCTTCTAAATCATGTTATATGCATTTTCAGAATCATGCCTTCACACTGAGTTAACGGAAGAAGGAATTACAATGGAAATGGGAATGGCCATGAGAATGGTACTGAAGCTGGCACTATCAAGCCCCACCAGCCTCAGAGGATCATGTACCTGAGCAGGTTTGTCCATGTTGTTTCTAGGGAATCCATCTAGATGTTAGCGCAGGCTTTGACCGCCGAGATCAACCAGCAGGCGATGGTCCATGTTCCCCAGAATGGCAACGCGGTAGCGACGAGAGTCAGAGATTTCCTCAAGATGAATCCCCTTGAGTTTCTTGGGTCAAGAACGGATAAGGATCCACATAAATGCATTGATGAGATCTAGAAGATCACCCAGATTATGGGGGTGATTGGGGAGGAGTGTGCAGATCTAGCCTCTTATCAGTTGAAAGGGATTGCTCATATCTAGTTAAGACAATGGAAGGATAACTGGGGACTTGGAGCGAGTCCCATTTGTTTGGATGAGTTTCATACCATATTATTGGATCGATTCTTTCCCCGAGAGATGAGGGAGATCAAGGTAGCAAATTTTGTGAACCTGAGGCAGAATAATATGAAAGTCCAAAAGTATGCTTTACAGTTCACCCGCTTATCCAAATATGCAACGAAGATGGTGGATGATCAGAGAGCTTGAGTTAGCAGGTTTATGCATGGGGTAGTGGACTACCTGGTCAAGGATTGCACGACCACTACCCTTCATTAGGACATCGACTTCTCCCGATTGGTTTTGTATGCCCAGTAGATGGAGGCAGCGCACTTGAGGGAAAGGGAGGCCAAGAGGGCTAGGACAGATAGTTTTGGGTGTTTCTAGTAGAGGTCGGGAGGTGGACATCATCAGTAGTCCCACCAGAGGTCATTAGCCCCAGCACCATTATCGGCCAGTGTTCCATCTAGGTCTTGAGGTGATCAGAGGAGCAGAGCATTAGGTCTGAGGGGACAGGGGAGCATGCAGGTAGAGCATACCTTTTCAGTATGCAGAAAGTGCAGCAAGAACCATATAGGGGAGTGCTTGATTGGATCAAACATTTTCTTTGGGTGTGGAAAATCCAAGCACATGCGTTGGAAGTGTCCTTCGGCTAGGTAGGGCGATGGTAGGGGTCGTACACAAGCTACCAGTTCAGTAGCAGCTCCTGCAGCACATCTTTCTCGATAGGGCGCATCCACTAGTGTAGGTGGTGGGTAGTTCCAGAACAAGTTTTTTGCCTTTGCATCGCATCAGGAGCAGGAGGTCTCCTCAGATGTTGTCACTGGTATGTTATGAGTATGCCACCTTGATGTATATGCCTTGTTAGATCTAGGGGCTACTTTATCTTTGGTGGTGCCCTATGTTGCGAGTAGTTTCGGAGTCAGTCCAAAAATCCTATCAGAACCTTTCTTAGTCTCTACTCCAGTTGGTAAATCAGTTATAGCTCAACAAATATACAGAAATTGCCCTGTCGCTATCCTTCAGAAAGTCACCTTAGCAGATTTAGTAGAGTTAGCCATGATAGATTTTGATATTATCTTTGGCATGGATTTGCTACATGCATGTTATTCCTTAGTAGAACTCATGTAGTAGAGTTCCAATTTTTGGGTGAGCCTGTTCTAGAATGGAAGGGTAGTTCAGTTGTGCCTGTAGGTCGTTTCAATTCTTACCTTAAGGCTAGAAAAATAATCGCTAAGGGTTGCGTGTACCATCTAGTTTGGGTTGAGTATGCTACGTCCGAGACCCCATCTATCCAGTTAGTTCCTATAGTGTGTGAGTATCCAGAGGTGTTTCCAAATGATCTACAAGGAATCCCTCCCGAGAGGGAGATCGACTTTGGTTTTAATCTTATTCTCGATATGCAACCCATATGTATTCCTCCTTACAAGATGGCTCCAACTGAGCTAAAGGGGTTGAAGAAGCAGTTGATGGACCTCTTAGACAAGGGTTTCATCATACCTAGAAAATCCCCATGGGGTGCACTTGTTCTCTATGTTCGAAAGAAGGATGGTTTTCTTCGGATGTGCATTGACTATCGACAGTTGAATAAGGTAACAATCAAGAACAAGTATCCTTTCCCCAGAATTGATGACTTGTTTGATCAGCTTGAAGGGGCCAAGTGTTTTCAAAGATAGAGCTCAGATTCGAATATCATCAACTCAGAATTAGAGAGAGTAACATTTCGAAGACATCCTCCAAGACTCGGTATGGTCACTATGAGTTAGTACTTACATCTTTTGGACTAACGAATGCTCCTGCAACTTTTATGAATTTTATGAACAGGTTATTCATGTCGTATTTGGACATGTTCGTGATTGTGTTCATAGATGACATTCTCATATACTCTCGGAACGAGGAGGAGCATGTTGCTCATTTGAGGGTAGTGCTACTGACTCTAAAGGACCACCAGCTGTATGCTAAATTCAGCAAGTGTGAGTTTTGGCTGAACTTAGTAGCATTTTAGGCCATGTGGTGTCAGGTGAGGGTGTGCAGGTGGACTCTCACAAGATAGAAGCTAATGAAATATTGGCCCAAACCAGTTAGTCCTTCAGATATCAGGATTTTCTTGGGTTTAGTTGGTTACTACAGGAGGTTTGTTGAAGGGTTATCATCCATTGTAGCACCGTTGACTAAGTTGACCTAGAAGAAAGTGAAGTTTCAACGGTCGGAGGACTGTGAGAAGAGCTTTCAAGTATTGAAGACTCGACTCACCTCAGAACCAGTGTTGACCCTACCAAAGGGTATCGATGTATTTGTGGTATATTGTGAAGCCTGGAGGATTGGCCTTGGTTGTGTATTAATGCAGCACGGTAAGGATATAACATATGCTTCTAGGTGGCTTAAAGTCCACGAGAAGAACTTTCCGATCCACGAAATCGAGTTGGCAGCGGTAGTATTTCCTTGAAAATTTGGAGACATTATCTATACGGGGTCTATGTGGATATGTTTATGGACCACAAAAGCCTACAGTACGTGTTTTCCTAGAAGGATCTAAATCTTTATAGAACGAGGTGGTTGGAACCTCTTAAAGATTATGATATGAGTGTCTTTTCTCATCAGGGCAAGGCTAATGCGATGGTGGATGCCCTTAGCAAACTTTCTATGGAGAGTGTGTCTCATCTAGATGAGGGGAGGAAAGAATTGGTGAAGGATGTGCATCGGCTCGCATGACAAGGAGTTCGCCTTTTGATTTGAAAATCCTCTTTGGTGAATGAAGTCAAGGCCAGGAAAGACGAAGATCCTATTTTGGTAAATTTGAAGAAAGCGGTTCAGATTCAAAACATTGACGTCTTCTCCCTAGGGGAAGATTGTGTACTTCAATATCAAGGTTGTCTCTGTGTTCTGAGTGTTGATAACTGGAGAGATCAGATGCTGCATAAGGCTCATGGTTTTTGATACTCTATGCTTCTAGGTTCCACCAAAATATACCATGATCTATGGGAAGTTTATTGGTGGAGTGGAATGAAGAAGGACATAGGAGGGTTTGTGGCTAAGTGTTCGAATTGTCAATAAGTGAAAGTGGAGCATCAAAGAACGGGAGGTGTGTTTCAAGACATTTGTATCCCTACTTGTAAGTGGGAGGAAATCAATATGGACTTCATCACAGGGTTGCCTCGCCCTCGTCGATAGTATGACTTTATTTGGGTGGTTGTAGAAAGGTTTTAAGGCAACTCATTTTTAACCAGTCAAAACTATCGATTTAGTGGAGGATTATGCAAAGTTGTACATTTGGGATTTAGTTCAGTTGTATGGGGTTCCCTTGTCCATCATATTATATAGACGTACTCAATTTACCTCCTAATTTTTAAAGTCATTTCAGAAGGGACTTGGTACTCAGGTCAAGCTTAGCACAACTTTTCACCGGCAGACTGATGGTCAGGCTGAGTGGACCATTTAGACTCTTGAATATATGTTGAGAGCATATGTAATTGATTCCAAAGGTTGTTGAGATGATCATTTACCTCTTATCGAGTTGGAATATAACAACAACTACCATTCCAGTATCTAGATGGCTCCATTTGAGGCTCTGTATGGGAGGAGATGTAGATCTCCTATTGGTTTGTTTGAAGTAGGGGAAGCTACGTTGATAGGGACATATTTAGTCCATGAGGCTATGGAGAAAGTTCAGCTTATAAGGGTAAGGCTAAATATAGCTCAAAGTCGTCAAAAGTCCTATGCGGATGTGAGGAGGAAAAAACTTGAATTTGAAGTCGATGATTAGATGTTTCTAAAGGTGTCTCCCATAAAGGGAGTGATGAGACTCGGGAAGAAAGGGAAGCTTAGTCCTCGATATGTTGGCTCGTATAAGATTTTGAAATTTGTTGGCAAGGTGGCAAATGAGTTGGAGTTTCCCTCAGTGTTAGCTTCAGTACATCCAGTTTTCCATGTTTCACTCTTGAAGAAGTGCATTAGTGGCCCAACTTTTGTTATTCCGATGGAGAGAATAGGTGCAAAGGATAGCAATAGCTATGAGGAGGTACCAGTTGAAATTCTTGATCGTCAGGTTCGAAAGTTAAGGAACAAGGAGATAGCTTGAGTAAAGGTTTTATGGAGGAATCATCTTGTTGAGGGAGCTACGTGGGAAGCCGAGACAGATATCACGGCTAAATATCCACATCTTTTCCTTTTCGGCTCAGTTCCAGCTTGAGGTATCAGTTTTCTCCTTGATACTTATTTAGTTTCATGTCTACTTCTTGTCTCTCAGTTTCTTATATGTTAGCGCATATATATCTAATTCATGAATTCAGCTCAGTCAAGTGTTCCAGTCCGGAGTCAGTCACTCCATCAGTTTTCAGCTTTAGGTGTTCAGTTTTGGGATGGCAGGTCCTTTCACTAGTTATTCCCTATGTTTACTCACATTTGAGGATTAATGTTCCCAAGGGGGAGATATTGTAATATCCCAAAATTCCTAAGAAATAGATGGGGAAAATTAGATATGAGTTCTGCAGAAAAATCTAAAATTTTGCACCAAAACGACTCACGGTATGAGGCGTGACAGGAAGTGACGAGTCGTGGTCTTAATCGTGGTGAAATTCTGAAGTTGGTGTCTAGACCACGAGTCATGAGGTGTAGGTACGAATCGTGGTTAGGAGTGGTGATGAGTTTCCTGGTGGTGTTGGGGTAAAATGTCACGGATCATGGTACAACTCGTAGTACGTAACCATGAGTCGTGATAAGGAATTGGCTGGCGAAGGGGATGATGTCATAGTTGAAAGTACGACTCATGGTAGGAGACCACAAGACGTGATATGCAATCGTGGTAAGATTCAGAGATGTTGTTGGGAGGAGCAGTGGTGACCACGGGTGTTAACCACGAGATGTTACTTCGTGGTACGACTCGTGGTGAGGGTCGTGATGACTGCCAGTCCCCATTTCCCAGAATTTTTATTAAGGACATTTTCATAATTTCTAATCTTTTAAGTCCTAAACTACATCATTTTAATCTCTGTTAGGACGATTTTAAGAGGGTTTAGCCTATCCTAATTCTTTCAATTCTCATGCATGCAAGAGTAGAAGCTTCTCTTTGAAGATCAACCTTGAAACCCTCCAGTTCTCCTTCTATTTCCTTGGCCTTTCAAGTAATAGTGTGGAATCATATTTCCTAGGTATGTAGGGCTTTGAATGAGAGTTCCTTTCACTCTCATGCTAAAAATTCTTTTCAATTTCATGAATTTAAGTTCTAGATCAAGTTCATGATCTCATGGGGTTTATTTCCAATTTTACGAAATTCTCTATGATTTATATATGGGTCAATTCCCTTTATATTCTAAATCATGCTTTAAGATCTATTAACATACGTTAGACCTATTTTTACTATTAATTCATAGTTTCAAATTTTAATCAAGTTATTCTCAATTATATAAGTTTCATGAAAAGTCAAGTTTATGATTCTATTATGATTTTGGCCTTCCTAATCCCTAAATTATGATTTATGATATGATTTCCTTCATGTACTCTTCATGGACCTATGGAATTCAAGTATAGTGAATTTTCTCAAGGCATGCATGTTCTTCATGATTTATGAATTTATGATTTTGGCTAACTCGTGGGCCCTAATTCATGGCTTTTTATGTATTTCAAGTATGACCAAGTATGTTATGATTTATCAAGCCATGAACTTCATGCATGATTTCACAATTATTATATGAGCCCTCATTTGGATGTTTTTGGGAGTAGTTTCTAGCATCGAGTAGATCTGGTGTTCAGGTAAACCCCATGGTCTCAGAACTACGTGCCAACATAGTTAAATGTATTCATGGACCCTTAGTGATATCACGTCATGCATGTCCCTTGCTTGGAAAGCCTGGGTTGGCTCTCCACTTGAGCTAGATAGTTGAGGCATCATGTAAGCTCTATCATATGGTGTCGGTTAAGACGAGATCTCCCTTTGTTCCTTATGATTTATGCATTTTCATGTTTATCGTGTTTTGGCTCAAGTTATGTTTCTATAAGCTTTTCTGTATGATTATTATTATGACTAGTTTATGAATAGTTTTGCAAATCTGAGCCTCATGTTGATGTTATGATTATATTGCATTTTTTAATGGTCCTACTCTTATGATCTTTTATGTACTTGATTGGTCTATTTTATTTACCTTGAATACTAAGTACATTTCACGTACTGACCCCATATTCTATGATCCATCATTTCATGATACAAGCTTAGACATTCAAGATCATTCTCTTCATTAGTAGATCATCAGAGTTCTTCTCATCTAGTTGTTGGTCACTCCTCATCATTCGAGGACATTTAGATAGTCGTGTTGTTTCTATTTTCGATTTAAGATTGTTAGTGATCTAGTTGGGGCCTTGTCCCATCAGCTCATCAGTATGTTAGAGGTTTTTCAGACATAAAGTTGTTTTCAGTTTAAAATTTAGCATTATGTATTTCCGTTTTGCAAATATTTAATATTCAGACTTCCGCTATCTCAAAAATCAGTTTCATTCTGCCTTATCTATATTGAACTTCCGTTATCATATTCATTCCATCAGTTGACCTGGATCCATTTATAGTTCTAGTTTTCGTGTTTAGATCCGGACCTATGTTCGGGTCATGACAGTACTTGAACTTATATCATAAAATAATATAACACAAAAAGTATGCGGTAGGTACTTTAAATGTACCGAGTATATGAGATATGCAACTAAAATAGATAAAACATGCTGATAATCTAAAAAGATGAATTGAAATGTATATCTAAACTTAAGTAACATGACCTTTACTAAGATACATAAAGATTGATATGAAATAGTAGTCTGAAAATACGTAAATAAAAGTACAAGCAAAACTAATTTGAGGGTCATGTACATGAACTAAAAGTTGAGCCTGTAATTTTGGATAAGATTGTAACTGTACTGA
The DNA here is from genome assembly GCA_018107945.1 of Datura stramonium. Lineage (NCBI taxonomy): Eukaryota > Viridiplantae > Streptophyta > Magnoliopsida > Solanales > Solanaceae > Datura > Datura stramonium. Next base: position 179,556 of record JACEIK010002829.1, read on the forward strand.
ATAATGGGAGAGTCTATTAACCGACATATAACCACGTGAGCTAAACGTGGAGTTCGATGTATACTCCCCATGATAGGACCCCATATTCCTTGCCATGGTATGAAGGCATGGCTGATGTGATCACTAAAATTGATGCCCATTCAGGCTAATAACCTATGGTGGCACATAGTTTTGGGACCTAGGTGTGCTAAACCCCAATCCAATCGGTGCTAAGTATTATTCCTAATTGATAAATTTACTGATAATTTACTAATAGCTCAAAAACTAGTGTTCTTCAGACTCAGTTAGAAACTACTTTATCTTAAAGTATTCTGAGAGTCTAAAGAACCAGAAAATAAAAATTATGTTGTCAATATTTGTATACTGAAATCATGATAGAATCAAAAAGACTAAAATATTAATTCATGCTAAACTCATGCCATATATATATAAAACTGAACTTGAATCATGCTAAAATATAATATGAAAGTATCATATGTAACTGAATTATAAATCCATGAATACCATATACAAGGAATCACAAGAGACTTGAGAATATTGAAGTAGTAAGGAAACTCATAAATAGAACAAAAAATATAACACATGATTTTTCTATAGGACTGTGATGCCAACATTTTCTAAAAGATTTTGGGACACAAGGGTAAAAGGGCAACCCTTATTGAAATTTCACATACCTTATCCTTGGCCTCACAACTATCAACACGAAGCCACAATCATTTTTATAACGTCAATATGCAACAATTATATGGACAAGAACTACAATGAATAGCTTAATAATGAAATCCAAGTCATAAAGGCATTTCACCGAATACTCGGAGGGCATAGGAGATTGAAGCCTCTTATGAGTAGGGTGTCCTAATACCCACCTCTTTCTATAGCCCCTTATCAACAAGCATGGAATCATAGCTTCCTAGAACCGTCCCATCAGTCCTGACCTTAGAACATCCCTAAGGAGTAGAAAACAATACTCATTTAAGGTCATAGGAGAGTTACTTACCTTTGAGGAAGGAGGAATTCTCAAGATTTTAGGTCTCAGAACAAAAAGGTTGTTCTTGAGCTTGAAAGACAGAATTCTCAATTGTTCCTAGGTTTTTGCATAAAGAATCACATTAGAACCCATATCTTCGGGTTTTAAGAAATCATTAATTTAACCTTAAGAATGGAGGAGGAGAGTTACATTGGAGGAACTTGTGATTGGAGATATTTGGATAGCTTAATTCCTCTTCAAAGCTGTAAAAATTAGAGAGAATATAAGGTATGGATGTTTGTCTATCATATGGGTAATGTTAGTAATGATTTCCAACTTAAAAAATAAGATATGTATATAAATAGGGTCAGGATAGGGCTTGGCGCACCGCACTAGCTATAGCACCAGCCCGATGCTTCTGGAATTCGGCCTTTGGTATGCTGCACTTGCCATGGCACCACTTTGAAGAATTGTTTTTCATCTGAAGTTTGGTCCAAGAGTAGGGCACATCCCAATGCGCAAAACCTGATAAAAAATTTCTTTGAAGTTTAGCGTCAGGCGCTACGCGCCTCTCCGTGTGCCTACCTTGTCAATGCCTTAGTAAAATGCCCATAACATTTAACTTCGAACTCCGATTGATGAACAGTTGGATGCATTGAAAATACACTATAGATTGGGAGTTACTGTTATTTAAAGTTGACTCTTATAAGAACATATATGAAAACTCACTCGGTAGGAAAGCTCTCAACTCAACTCTTTGCTAGAGGTTCCTTATGACACTAATTTGCACTAATTTACTTCCCATAATTAAGAATTGATCTTAACACCTAGTTTCCATAAACCTTCTATTGGGTTCGGGTCTATCTGCATACCTGGACGATTTCGAACTTAGCTCGTAAGTCTGGGGCATTACAATATCTCCCCCTTGGGATCGTTCATCCTCAGATGAAGACTAATAAAGCAAAAAGTATAGGGAAAGAGATGCAATCTCATAGCTGAAGATTGTAGGTTGAAAATTGATGGAGTGACTGACTCCGACACGAGATGCAAGACTGAACTGAATACATGAAACATGCATGCATGCTTAGACATAAGAATATCTTAAGGACATGAAACTAGCATGAAATAGAATACAGTACTAAGGAGGAACTATTTCCTCACACTGGAACTGAGCCGGTAAGGCCAAATTTATGAATTCTAAACTACTTTCTAATATCTGAATAGCCGACATGATAACTGATTTGACTAAGAGTAAGACCGGGATCGTTGTCTAAAGCAGTTACCTGTCATTCTGAAAATCAAAACATAGGCATGAGTAAAATGTAATGTTAACTGAAACATAGGAGAAGACACCTGAATAGGAATGGATCGACATCCCATAGATAGTGTTTCTGAAACTTCTCTACTAGAACACTCAAGACTTGACCTGACCCTTTAGATTATAATCTCCCTCTTAGCTTAAAGTCATCATTCTAAGGCTCTTGGATCCTTTCTTGAGGCTAGGATAACATCACTAACTCTTGACTTCATATTCACCTCTAATGCTATCACTGAAGGTTTCATACTAATAACCATTTCATACCATCCACGGTATACATCTCATACTAGAAAGCTTAAAGGAATAATATACCTTATGTTGTGGCTCCCGGGCCTTGCAACATTTAAGTACCAACATGAGAAGCTCATAACATACATGTGACTACTTCTAAAGAGTTCTCCTGATCTTGGCATGATGAAAAGGCATAGAAATGGTTCTGATGTTGTCCACCACCTGCACTAGAGGATGCGCCATGCTGAGGTGGGCAGGCTAATAGAATTACTGAGGAGGTGGCTGGGGCTCTACCTTCGCCCCTTTTGGCTGTTGGTAAATCTCTAGGATTATGGCCCCACTCACCGTACCAGAAGTAAACATCTAAACTAGCCATGCACTCTCCTAGATGGTTCTTTACACATCTCTTGCAAGATGGGTATGTAATCTTCCTTACCTTGGGTCAAGATGTAACACTTTCTATCGCTACTACAGGGACTGATGACCTCTGACGGGACTGTGATTGATGTGCACCACCTATCCTCTGCTGGGACTTAGATCCCCCATCCTAGATCTCTTTCTCTCCCTTTCAAATCCCTTTAACTTTTCCTCCTCAATCTATTGAGCATGGATCATGAGTCTGGAGATGTCTATGTCATTGAGAAGTATAACGGCCCTACACTCCTTGACCACTAAGTCTAAGACTTCATTTACGAAGCTGCTCATGTGAACAGTAGGTTCAGTCACCATCTCTTGAGCATACCTGGATAGCTGAGTGAATTTCAGGGCATACTCCTTAACAGTCATGGAGTTTTTCTTCAGATGGATGATCTCCTCCATCTTAGCTTTCGTCAAATCTCGGGGAAAGAACTTGTCCAAAAACACAGTCTCGAACTCGTTCCACTCTACTGGACCTACACCAACTCGTCTTCCCTCTTTAAATTTTCTGTAACATATCTTAGCCACTCCTTTTAGCTAATAAGCGGCCAAGTCCGCACTTTCAACGGAAACACCCATTATTTAGGTGATCTTCTGAACCTCATCAATTAAATCCTATGGGTCCCAATCTACCTTAGACCCATGAAATTCTGGAGGATTCATTCGTGTAAAGTCCCGGACTCTGACATCAATTGTAGTTCTAGTTGTGCTAGTTGGTCACAACCTGGGCGAGTAGTTGAAATGCAACCCAAAATTCAGTATGTCACAACCGCTGGTCCTGAGCGGCTGTTGGAGATTGCAGGTCTGGCCAGTATCTCTTCCCATTCATTCTACCATTAACTCATTTGGGAGGATTTTTCTGTATACGTACAAAGCACGAGTTAGAAGGGTGTTTTTATAGTTTCACACTCTATCGTACAATAAGAAAGTGAAAGAAGGGAAGTTTCCTAAAATGCCTAGTAGCATCTTCCATATAAATGTTGCACACTTTACATCCATGAACATGACTCTATTTCACGCAGCTTTCAGACACCCTAAGACACACCGAAACCCGATGCTATGATACCAAGTTTTTCAAGACCTGAGTCTATACTCTGGACGTAATACGATGTTTAGAGCCACAAGTGGCCCCAAGCTAAACCATGGCATGACATAGCACTACTATGATTAGAATTAATAAATAAATTCAGCGGAAACTAACTAAATTATGGAACAACTATTTCTAAGTAATATTATAATTTGAGTTAAGTAAATACATTTTAAATTTGACATTAAAACATAAAGCTGACGTACTAACTAACTATCTTTATGAAAGCCTCTATTAATGGATGTGTTGCTAGGACAAGTACCTAGCTAACTCTAAATGTCTAAAACTGAAACTAAGGCTAAGGACATGTAACATTAACATAACTCCAACACTCCAATGATGAGGACTCACCAACTGTTAGCTGATCAAGAACTAAAACATATCTAACCGCGGGGTTGAGTCTGAGTACTTGAACCGATATCATAAAATGATATAGCACAAGATGTATGCAGTCAGTACTTTGAATGTATTGAGTATATGAGATATCAAACTGAAATAGATAAAATACGTTGATAATCTTAAAAGCTAAACTGAAATGCATATCTAAACTGAAGAAACATGACCCTTACTAAGATACATAAATATTGATATGAAATAGTAGTCTAAAAATACATAATAAAAGTAGAAGTAAAACTGATTTAAAGGGTCATGTACATGTACTAAAAACTGAGTCTATAATTCTGACTGAGAGAATAACTGTACTAAATGATGGGAGAGTCTATTAACCGAAATATAACCACGTGAGCTAAATGTGGAGCACGATGTATATGCCCCATCGATAGGACCCAATATACCTTGTCAAGGTATAAAGGAATGGCTGATGTGATCACTAAAGCTAATGCTCATTCAGGCTAATAACCTATGGTGGCTGGGACCTGGGGTTGAACCATGATCCAACTTGGTGCTAAGTACTACTCCCAATTGATAAATTTACTGATAGCTCAAAACTAGTGTTATTAAGACTAAGTAAGAGACTACTTTATCTGAATGTATTCTAAGAGGATGAAGAGCCTGAAAATACTAATTATGTTGTCAACATCTGTATACTGAAATCATGATAGAATCATAAAGACTACAATATCATCATTAAGACTAACACACACACATATACACACATACATAACTGAACTTGAATCATTCTAAAATATGACATGAAAGTATCATATGTAACTGAATTGTAAATCCATGAATAACATATACTAGGAATCAAGGTAGACTTGAGAACATTGAAGTAGTAAGGAAACTCATAAATTAAACAAAAACTCTAACACATGATTTTTTTACAAGACTGAGATGTCAACATTTTTTTAAAGCTTTTTGGACACAATGTGAAAGGGAAACCCTTGTTGAAATCCCACATACATTATCTTTGGTCGCACAACTATCAACACAAAGCCACAATCGTTTTATAATGTCAATCTGCAATAATTTTATGGAGAAGAACTACAATCAATAGCTTAATGATGAAATCCAAGTCATAGAGGCATTTGATCGAACACCCAGATGGCATGGCAGATTCAAGCCTCTTATGAGTGGGGTGTCCTAACACCCACATCTTTCTATGTCCCCTTATCAACAAGAATAATCATTTTGAGTTCAACCAAAACAACCACATCAATCCTCAACACCAAAATTGTTTCATAAATCCTAATCCTAGATCGTCATATAAACTCATGGCTTCCTAGCACCGTCCCATGATTCCTAACCTTAAAACATTCCTAAATTGAGAAACCAATACTCATTTAAGGTTTTAGGAGAGTTACTTACCTTGGAGGAAGGAGGGGTGCTCAAGATTTCAAGTCTTAGAACTCTAAGGTTGTTCTTCAGTTTGAGAGGTGAAATGCTCAATGTTTCCTAGGGTTTTACATCAATGAATTACATTAGAATCCATATCTTAGGGTTAGGAAATCTTTATTTTAACCTAGGAATGAAGGAGAAGACTCACCTTGGAGGAACTTGTGATTGGAGATGTTTGGAGAGCTTAATTCCTCTTCAAAGCTATGAAATTTATGGAGAATATAAGGTCTGGATGTTTGGCTATCGTATGGGTAATGTTAGGAATGATTTCAAACTTAAAATAGATGATATATATAGAAATAGGGTAGGGATATGGCCTGGCACGCCACACCAGCTATAGCACCAGCCTAATGCTTTTGGAATTCTGCCTCTAGTGTGTCGCGCCTGCCGTAGCGCCACATTGAAAAATTATTTTTCGTTTGAAGTTTTGTCCCAGACATGGGGCGCCTCCCAATGTGCCAAACCTGATAAAAAATATCTCTCAAGTTTAGTGTCAGGTGCGACGTGCCTCTCATGTGCCTACCTTGATAGTGCCTTAGTAAAATTCCCTTAACTTTTTATTCCAAAATCTGATTGATGAACGGTTGGATGTGTTGGATAGAAGACTCAAAGGCTTCAATTTGAAAGGTTGAATTACTCAAAAATATTTTGTAAATAGGGAGTTATGGTCATTTAAAGTTGATCCTTACAAGAACATACATGAAAGCTCAATCAGTAGGAAAACTTTCTACTCTTTGCTAGAGGTTCCTTATGACTTTAATTCATATCCAATGTACTTCCCACACTTAAAATTGATCTTAACACCTACTTTCCACAAAAGTTTTGTTAGGTTCGAGTTTATCTACATACCTAGATGGTTTTAAACCTAGCTCAAAAGTCTGAGGCCTTACAGGCATCTATGTAGACATTGACGAACATATCTAAATACTGCCTGAACACCCTGTTAATCAAGTCCATGAAAGTTGCGGGGGTATTTTTTAATCCAAAAGACATAACTACAAACTCATAGTGACCATATCGAGTCTTCAGAGTTATCTTCAGTTTGTCACTCTCCCTAACCCTGAGATGATGATAGCCAGATATGAAGTCTATCTTTGTAAAGTACCTAGCACCCTAAAGCTAGTCAAACAATTCATTAATCCTGGGGAGGGGATACTTATTATTAATAGTGACCTTGTTCGACTATTGTTAATCAATGCACATCCTAAGACAGTCATCCTTCTTCAGAAAAAAAAGAACTGGAGAACCCCATGGAGATTTACTAGGCCTAATGAAAACCTTATCTAAAAGAACTTCCAACCGTTCTTTTAACTCCTTTAGCTCTGCTGGAGACATTTTGTAAGGAATAATGGATATGGGTTGCGTATTAGGGAAAAGGTTAATACAAAGTCAATCTCCCACTCAGGAAGGACTCCTGATAGATCATCTGGAAACACCTCTGGATATTCACATAAAATAGGAACTAATTGAAGAATCAGGGTTTCGGACGTAAAATCCTTGACCCGAACTAGATGGTATACACAACCCTTGGAGATCATCTTCCTGTCCTTAAGATTGGAAACAAAGCAACCTACTGGCACAACTTAACTACCCTTCCACTCTAGGATTGGTTCACCCAGAAATCAAAACTTTATCGTACGGGTCCTACAATTACCCAAAGCATAACAAGCATGCAACCAATCCATACCGAAGATGATGTCGAAATCGATCATATCTAACTCTTCTAAGTTGGCTGAGGTAACTTTCTGAAGAATCATGACATAAAAATATTTGTATACCCGTCGAGCTAAAACTGACTCACCGACAAGAGTAGAGACTGAGAAGGATTTTGATAGGATTTCGATACTGACACAAAGGATAAATCTAGCCCCTGGATCTAACAATGGATAAACATCAAGATCGAAAACTTGTAACATACCAGTGACCACATCGGATAAGCATTCCTGCTCCTAACAGGATAACAGTGCATAGAACCTATTCTGGCATTGTCTGCTAGCGCACTATGATATGCAACCTGCTAAGATAGGCGAGCTACTGGAGCTGCTGAAGTGGTGGCTGGGACATGGCCCCTACCGTCACCCTATCTAGCTAACAGAAAATACCTGTGTATATGCCTAGGCTTCCCACACCCGAATCAAACATTTGAGCCAACCACACTCACTTGGGTGGTTCTTACCATATTTCCTGTAAGATATGAAAGTACATTCTAATGTCATGGTCCTCTTACCCTTATCCTAACGCTCTGCTCTTCTAATCACCTCGAGGTCTGGATGGAACACAGGTTGATGATGGAGCTGGGGCTGACGACCTCTGGTGGGACTGAGGGAGATGTCCACCACCAAATATCTACTGAGAGTACCCATAGCTCCCTGTCCTGGCCTTCTTGGCCTCTCTCTCTTTTTCCTTTATCTGTTTTGCCTCTATCTGCTGGGCATATATCATCAGTCGGGAGATATCTGTATCACTAATAGGCATGGCAGTCCTGCACTCCTTGACCAATGAATCTGTGACCCTATTGATGAACTTGCTCATACAAGCCCTCGGATCAGCAACAATCTCCGGAGCATACTTGGATGGCTGGGTAAACTTCATGGCATACTCCTGAACAGTTATGTCATTTTGCTTCAAGTTGACGAACTCTACTGTCTTCGCTTCCCTCAACTCTCGGGGAAAGAATCTTTCCAAGAAGGTCATAAAAAACTCATCCCAACCAACAGGGACTACACCAACTCCCTTGCTCTCCTTCTACTGTTGGAACTACATGTGAGCAACCCCTTTTAGGTAATAGGAGGCCAGTCTATACTTTCCTCTAATAAAATACCCATAACTTGGGGAATTTTCTGGACCTTCTTAATAAACTCTTGTGGGTCCTCATCCACCTTTGACCCATGATACTCAGGTGGGTTTATCCTGATGAAGTCTCCCATCCTAGCTGCCACCGCATCCCCATTATAATTCATATGGGCAACTGCCTACTGGTTGACCTTGGCTACCATAGCCTGGGACAACATCTGGAAAGCAACTCTAAACTCAGGATGAGTCACCTAATCTGGCAACGGATCAACTGGAGCTGGATGGGATTGCTGATGTTTGTCTCTGTTGCCATTCTCATTGCCATTGTCATTGTTATTTCTTCTTTTGTTGACTCGGTGGGTAAGCATATTTCTACAAACGCGTATTGAATGAGTTAGAGGAATAGGAGAGACAAACTTGATCGCAATACATAAATCATGAAAGACTCTACTTAATGCAGATTTCAGACACCATAGGATACACCTAAGCCTTTACTCTGATACCGAGTTTGTTATGATCCAAGTGTGGACCCCGAATCGAGACACGAGATTTAGAACCACGAATGGCTCCAAGCTAACCACTGGTACATACATAGCATGAAAGAAAGAATTTTTAAAATGGAAATAAACTTGAACTCAATATAAGTAGAAATCTGCATAACATAAAAACGTTAACATTAACATGACACAACAACGTTGAACCGTCTATACATAGTTGTCTAAAAAGCCTCTAAACATATGATGAGCAGATGGAACAACACCCCCAACTAGCTCACTAAGTCTGAAGTTGAATGACATAGGAAAGGAAACATGAACCAAAACTGTCGTCCTCGAATATGAGGACTCACCAAAATTGAGGGTGGTATTGGATTGAAGAAAGAGCGAGGTAATGTCAGGATTGAGACTGGTCACCCGAACCTATATCATGACACTATGTTGCATAGGGTATGCAATTAGTACTTTGACTGTACTAAGTATGTAGAAAAAGTAAAATGTGCTAGTAAAATGATAGTATAAAATCATGATATAAAACAAGATAGAACATGAGAGTAAGGGTGACATGCAAAAAACCACATTCTTAAAGTAATCATAATTATGATATATTCATCATAAGTTAAAACATACCAGGTTTTGTCACGACTTGACCGTAGACCTCGGATCGAGACACAGGACTTAGAACTATGAATGACTCCAAGCTAACCTATAACACATACATAGTATGAAAGAGAGCATTTCTAAAGCGAAAATAAACCTAAAATCAATATAAGAGGAATTCTGCATAACATAAAAACATAAGCGTAGACAACAAGTCAACAATGCTGAACCATCAATACATATTGTCTTAAAAGCCTCTAAAGATGCAATGAGTTGATGAGATAACACCCCAACTAGATCGCTAAGTCTAGAACTAAAAGACATAAGCAAAAGATATGTAACCAAAACTATCATCCTTGTATCATGAGGACTCACCAAAACTGGGATGGTACAGGACTGAAACAAGAGCGAGCAAACATTGGGACTGAGACTAGTAACTCGAGCCCATATCATGAGACGATATAGCATATAGTATAATGTCAGTACTTTGAATGTACTGATTATGTACAGAAAGTAAAACATGCTAGTAAAATAATAGTCTAGAATCATGAGTATAAAACAAGATAGAACATGAGAGTAAAGGCAAGATGCTAAAAACCATATTCCTGAAGTAATTATAATTATGGGATATTAATCATAAGCTAAAACATATTGACCCATGGTTTGAAAATAGAAATAATATCACGTACCATACTTGAAATCATAAGTGAAAAGTCATAAACTGATCAACGACTCAAATATGCTATAAAACATAGTATTGCAAGTCATGAACATGAGTAACTTAAAACATGAGGAATAATGGGAGACTTTATCATAGTCGACACCATCATGATAGACCTTGCATGATTCCCCAACTATCTCACTCAAGTGGGAAAACCCGTCCTAAGCCTTGCTAGGATAAAGAACGATAAGGTGTGATATCACTCGTGAGCCCCATCGGGTTGGGGGAACATTCTTTGGCAAGGCCGCATACATGAATATGTATACCTATGGTGGAACGTAGTTATGAGTCTCGGGGTTTTCCTGGACCCCTAGCCTACTTGATACTAGAAACTACTCCCAAAAACATGCACATGACTCATAATCATTATCGTGAAAACATACTAATCTTGCATGGTCTAGGTTAAAATTATGAAATCATAATCATAGTCTTAAATAGGTGAACTAGCCATGAAAATAGTGCCACAATTGGCTATGATACATAAACTTTATTTTTCATGAAATCCATACATACTTGAATAATGCTTCATAATTTGAAATCACAAAATCATAAGTTTAAGAATTCATAAACACTCATGCATACTTTGATAATTTATCATAACATGAAATCATAGACTTATAAACTCGAAATTCATGAGACATGCATATTAGGGAAAAATCACCATAAGGTTGAAAGTATAGATCCATGAGAGATTCTAGTAGGAATTGAAAAACCATAATCACAAATCATTAATTTAAGAATAAGAGACTTGAATTGATAAGAGATCATAAGATATTTCATGAGAATTGGGTCTAACCCTAGAATTTCAACATGTCATTCTTGGAGACTTGAAATCATAAGAGAGGGATGAAATTGGGTATGAGGATGGAATATTTTTCTCATTCATAACCCTACATACCTGGGCTTGGTGAATCCCTTACTTGAATTGAAGACATAAGAGAGAATAAAATGATCTTGATAAAGAACTCTAATCTTGGCTTGAGAGGATTTGATCTTCCAATTGAGGTGTTAGGAATTGAATGAGGGTTTTGGCTTAGAAAAATACCTTAATACATCCCTTTTAAAAACTCAAAATGGCGTCATTTAGGAGTTAGATGCTTATGAAGTTATGAAAATACCCCTAAGACTTCACATTAAAAACTGTCACGTCCTATGCTACGACTAGTCCTATGACTTTTAGGAACTTACCACGACTCGTATTAAGTTTCGTGGTCTTAGGACCTGCACCTGATCATTCTTGGAACTTCATTTCATGGGTACCTTCCACGATTTGTTCCTTCTAAGCACAATCATACTTAGACTTGTGGTTCTTCACATCATCTCAAAACACTGCTCCAAATCTCTTCCTATGACCCTCTGGTTTGACTCATACAACTAGGTACGAATCGTAGGTCCTTGTCGTAGCCGCTATCAATCATTCCTGGACACCATGCTATGGCCTATAATACAACTTGTACCACCCAGCAACGAGTCATACTGAGTCTCGTATTAAGGCATATTGTAGATTTTTCTGTTGGTCAAATTCTAAATCCTGAGTCAAGTCTTAAAAAACTTTGGGGTGTTACAAAATTCTTCTTAGCCAAATATTTAATCCCTCTCTAGCTCATATGACTTAGCCTCTTGTGACACAATTCTGATAAAAGTGCCACTTTCCCCCATATTTACGAAGTCACTAAGAATAGATCCTTGTGTCACATGTGAATTAGAATACTTTCTTCCTCTAGCAACAACTAATGAACTCTTGGAAAGCTTTCATTGGCCATTAAAAAAGTCATTCTAGTAGCCTTTATCATCTAGTTGTCCTACTGAGATCAAGTTTAAAGGAATGTCCAGGACATGTTTGACATTTTAAAGGGTAACATTATACCAATATTAGTCTTCAAACAAATTGTGCCAACTCCAAACACGTTAACCTAATTGGCATTGCCCATCTTTAATGCACCAGAGCTTACCTTCCTCTATAGTCAACTGGATAGCCCTTTTCTCCAAGTCAACG
>JACEIK010002830.1:9795-78350 GCA_018107945.1 Datura stramonium
TATTACCTTGGTCCAGTCCCTGTGGGATTGATACTTGGCTACTTGAGCCATTTTACTACTTGTTCGACCACGTGCACTTGCGTGTAGTCATCTAAAGACCGCGAACAAAGACTACGACGTAGACATTTTGTATCATCCAAGAAAGGACAACATTGTAGAAGATGCCTTAGTCGTAGATCTATGGGGAGTCTAGCATATCTAAAACCCAAATAGTGAGAACTGGCCCGAGAATTACATCAGTTAGCCAGCTTAGCAGTCCAAATAGTGGATTCGGGAGACAATGGGGCTATAATTCAGAATACAACGGTATCATCCTGGTAATGGAGGTAAAAAAAGGGCAGTACAAAGACCCTCATTTAGCACGGCTTAGAGATAAGGTACAGCAGGGGGAAGTATTGGCTTCCTAGGTAACTGAGGATGGGGTCTTGAGATGTAAAGGTCGTCTCTGTGTTCCAGATGTGGAAGAACTTCACCAGCAGATCATGGAAGAGGTACATTACTCCCGCTATTCTCTTCACCCAGGTTCAACAAAGATGTATCATGTCATAAAAGAGACTTACTGGTGGCTTGGAATGAAAAAGAGTGTAGCAGAATTTGTAGCACAATGCCCTAACTGCCAACAGGTAAAGGCTGAACATCAAAAACCCTGCAGACTAACGCAGGAGATAGCAGTGCCTATGTGGAAATGAGAGGCAATCAATATGGATTTTATAACAGGATTACCCCGTACCAGACACAGATTTGATTCTATCTGGGTGATAGTTGATAGGTTGACAAAGTCAGCTCATTTTCTACTAGTCAGGAACACTTTCTCAGCCGAGGACTATGCTAAATTGTATATCAAAGAAATAGTTCGATAGCATGGTGTCTAGTATCTATAATTTCTGACAGAGGAGCACAATTTACAGCTAGATTCTGACAGTCATTTCGGAGAGGCTTGGGAACACAGGTTAATCTTAGTACAGCCTTCCACCCTCAAACAGATGGGAATGCGGAATGTACAATTCAGACGCTTGAGGATATGTTACGAGGGTGCGTGCTAGACTTCGGGGGCAGTTGGGATGAACATTTATCCCTTATTGAATTTGCTTATAATAACAGTTACCATTCGGCAATTCAGATGGCGTCGTATGAGACCTTATATGGGCGGAAGTGCAGGTCTCCTATTGGTTTGTTCGAGGTTGGAGAATCAGGGTTAATTGGGCTAGACATAATCCACCAGTCAGAGAAGAAAGTAAAGCTTATCAGAGAGCGCTTGCTGACAGCTCAAAGTCGTCAGAAATCTTACTCTGATGTGCGACGTAGGGACCTGGAATTCAAAATAGACGATTGGGTATTTTTAAAGTCTCACCAATGAAGGGTGTAATGAGGTTTGGTAAAAAGGGAAATCTTAGCTCGAGGTTTATTGTGTTGTATCGAATCCTCCAAAGAATAGGCCAGGTGGCATACGAGTTAGATTTGCCTTTAGAGTTAGAATCTGTTTACTCGGTCTTTCATTTGTCGATGTTACGGAAGTGTATAGGGGATCCATCCTGAGTTGTGCCAATCGAGGACGTCTAGGTTACTGAGGAGTTGGCCTATGAAGAAGTTCCAGTGGCCATATTAGATCGGTAGGTTCACAGGTTGAGAACAAAAAATGTCGCCTCTGATAAGGTACTATGGAGAAACAAGAATAGGGAAGAGATGACCTGGGAAGCCAAAGACGACATCAGATCCAAATATCCTTATTTGTTCCAGGGTTAGTCCAAACTATGTGATTAAGGTAAGGTTGTTGATTCAGTTGTTGTTTTATGGTTTATGTTACATATATTTTTCAGTTGACTACAACCTTGTTGTGAAAAAGTTGTTATTGTGTTTTGTGAGATATCTGTATTGGAATTTTATGCATTTAGGGGTTTTCAGATTGTCCATATTACAGGGAAGACTCTGCCGAATTTTTTTTCCAAAATAATAGTTAAAAGAGTAAAACTCATGTAGGATGAAGTTGATATTCGAGGACGAATGTTCCTAAGGGGGGAAGGATGTTACACCCCGTAAGTTTCCATTGTTTAAGTCTGCATATTTGTACGTTAGTCAAGAGTTTTAGAGTGTGACACGTACGAGAAGGGGCCTGGGGAAAGGAGATACGAGCGTGGTTTGAGGTAGCGAGGGAGAAGGCCGGAGCAGGATGCAACAGGGGCAGCGTTTTACGGACCCCCTCCCTCCGCATTGGGCACCATAAGACGCCCGTAAATTGGCGCGTCGGGGTCCGTGACACGGACCCCCCATCCACAACCCAAATATTATATAAGTTCATGTTTTAATTTGTTTTCATTTCATATATATATTCGTCCAGAGAGAGAGGGACGCAATTCTCAAGTAATTTCCTTCCGAATACGCTGCCAAAGGCTGCCCAAATTCAAATTAACTTCAGGTATCGGGTTATAAGCCTGCAGGGAGTATTACTACGGAGTTAGTTTCTCGAAATTCACCCGACAAATCATAACCCCGCCAAGTAGAAGTTGTCAGAATTACTCCAAACTAATTTCTATACGATCACAGGCTTCAAGTAAGCATTCTCCCTTCTGAACTCTCGAGAAATTATACATTTTCGACCTTATTTCATTAAGTTGAAGTATAGTTAATATTAGTATTTAAAGTTATCATTTTTGCTGAATTTAGTACTAAAACTAGTCTCGTTCTCCCAGTAATATGATTACAGTTCGAAAGAGCTATTGAATATGGATTGAAACTCGCCAGTTAATCAGAAATCGATGATCGAGGTATGTTAAGGCAAATCCGTTCAGCAAGTTAGTTTCTTTAGTATTGTAACTCAGTTTGAATCCCACTAAGAGAGCCAGAAGTATATCTATTGTGATTTAGCTATTGTTATTAGCTAAGACCAGTATTCTATGTTTAGTCTGGGATTGACTTTGCCCTATTTAGCCTTCCATGACCAACCCCAGGGTTACTAGCTGTGTCGACGCCCGCCAGGGGCAAGATGATGTCGCTCCAAGGAGCGGCATGCCATCCACGAGGGATGAATATGGGGTCCAAGGTCCTCATACGGTCCACTCCATGGATAGACTATTATATGTCGTATCGGCACCACAACCCCGTCGAGCCTGGTGCCCGGGGTACAGATATCAAGAGTCCACTGGACTTAGACATAGCTACAGTTCAAAGGTTGAGCGGGCTCAATTGCAGACCAAAGGGACTGGTAGGACGGTTATAGTTATTAGTTGGCTCAGTGTGACCTTGTAGGGGTATATAGATTAAAGTGTACTCGCCAGGGCTTGTGGGGGCCCCGGATGGGTTATTCTGTGCTGGTTGTACCTTCCGGCTTATGGGGGCCAGGTAAGGTTCTTATTTGCATTAGTTACTAATAGATTAGATAGCAGGAAGTTCATTTATTCAAGTAGTACTTCTACCCCTTTCTTTCAGTTACTTTCAGTTTCATTTCAATTCATTTAGTTATTTATAGTTACTACTTTACATATTCAGTACATATTGTACTGATGCCCTTTATGGGGTGCTGCATTACTTGCCTGAAGGTGCGGATAGACGCGGATCAGGACCCTCCTAGTATCCAACCAGGATTAGCATTAGAGTCGACTCCTTTCCTCCGGAGCTAATAGTTAAAAGGTTTACTCTTTTGATTATACAGTTTATGGGTAGGTCGGGGCCCTGTCTCGGCCATTATATCACTCCTAGAGGCTTGCATATTGTTTCAGATTCCCTGTGGTTAGTTGTTGTTGGCCGTGTGGGGCTCGTGTATGCTTTATTTTACGTGATGGTCGTGTGGGGCCTTATTTAGCTGTTAGTAGCTGCCTTGTCGGCCATAGATTAGTTTAGTGCTAGATTTACTTTACAGTTATAACTAGACATCATGGTGGTCTTGTCAACCCACATAGGACTGCTATTACCTATTTCTGGTTAGCTGTTTTCTTTCACAGGTGGCTATAAGGCCTTGTCGGCCGGGGGTTGTGTTTACAGCCGAGATATAGCCCGTTGCTTTCTTGACTTAAAGATTAGGCATGCACCAAATGTGCATAAGCCCAGTCAGGTTAGTTCAGATCCTAGTAGGGCACCAGGTGCCAGTCATGCCTCCCAAGGTGGAGCGTAACAATAAAGTATAGAGGGGGGATTTAATACCTAATGCTGAGACTTAACTGAACGGAAATAAATAAGGGTAGTTAGCCATCATGTCTGCTTCTGCCAGCCATGTGGCTCCCTCAACTAGTTGGTTCCTCCACAAGACTTTCACTGAAGCGAATTCCTTGTTTCTCAGCTTGTGAACCTAATGGTCTAGGATCTAAACTGGGACCTGTTCGTAAGAGAGGCTATCCTTCACTCCCACAATGTCTAGTGTCACAATGATGAGTTGGTAATTTACCAACTCATTAGGCTCTAAAATTTGAGTTTTTGTTTCGGTCTTGTGTTGATTATTTGGATTTTATGCTCTTTTTGCTTTCGCTGTGTGCAGATGGATAAAAGTGAAATAAAAGAGTAAAAATAGAGAAAAAAGAAGAGAGTGAGAGTGAATCGGTGATTCGCAAATGTAAACCGGTGAGACGCCATCCAAAGGCCGAATATCATTGCCTCAGAGGATTAATTCCACCGACGGTTCGCAATTTGCTAACGGCGAGTCTCCGGTCTTGTCGCTGAATGATAAAAGTTCTGGAAAATGTCTTGAAGACCCAGCGGTTCACGGATTTGCATCGGCGAAATGCCAAGTGAACCATCGGTGTTCACTGAAATTTAGTAAAGATGCAGAAAAGACACCCGGCGGTTCACGAATTGTAACCGACGAACAGCCCGTGCTTCCGTCGGTTCCAAAACGGTGCTCCTAAGGATATAATCATCCAACACTGGAAAAGATATGAAAAGTGCCTTACTTTTCAGGGTATAAATAGAAATAAAGTATTGTGTACTCAGAAATGCAGAAGGAGAGATAGAAATAGAGATATTGAGAAAGAACAAAGCTTACATTACATCATTGTTTCCCCTTTTAGCTGCAGACATTCTCTTAGCTGAGAGAGGGAGATTCTGATTGAAAATTATAGAAAGTACTCTGTTCTATTTCCTCTTTGTACTGGTAAGTTTCAGTTATTGTTGAAGAATATTTTGTGAAGTTGATTTATCTACTCTTGCTATTTAATTCAATAATGCTATTGATGAATGTGTTTTTGAATTTCTTAACTATGATTAGCAAAAATCATTAACTAGAGGTGTGTGATGATGAATACTTAATTGAATTGGGTATTGCTAGAGTCATCTTCATGTTGTTCAGTTAAGTGTAAATCTATTAGATTCTCTTCAATATATTAATGAAGATCCATTAATTATGATATGGGTCTAGTTATTCTTGCTTGATTCTTGCTTGAGAGAGAATAATTAAGTATTGGAAGAGAATCTAGTAGTGGGCATGGATAAGGAATCGTGAAATTAGGCAAGAAATAGCTGAAATTGCTTTCTCATTCCTTATTGGAAACTAATAGCTAGGAATAGTGCAATTGCTAACCCAAATCAAATTGGGTTGAGCTAAGTTGTGGCTAGAGTTTTGATAAAACTCTAGCAAGAGGTAGTCAATAGGCTGAGAAGCTGAGATTACCCACTTCACGAGATTATTTACACTTGTTGAACTTATAAGATGACCTGCCATGTCCCGATCTAGTTAGTATTTCATCTACACCACACCTCTAGTATTTCAAACCCTTGTTGACAACTTAGTTGATCTTGCTATTTTACTTCATTAAATCAACCAATACGATTCTCTAAAATTTCAACTCCCCTAATTTTATTTGTTTTTATATTAAATCTATGTGATGCAAGCTAACATCAATTTCTCGATCGACACTTGAAATTCTAGTCCTCGTGGGATTTGACCCTGGCACTCGTCGAGTTACTTGTTTTGATACTTCGGCCGTGTATATTCTTTGAATTAAGGATATATTTTGGACGTTATCAAAAATGGCGCCGTTGTCGGGGACTAACGCTTGATGATCTTGTGTTGATTGTTAAGCTGAAATAGTTTTGCATTGTAGCTACTTAACATGAGTTTCCTGTGTTGTTAGGATCTCATAACCACATGAGTCATCACTCCCAAGCAGGGGATAGCTCAGTGGAAGGTAACATGGAACTCGAGGAAGATAATCTGGTGATGCGGGAAGGTGCAGGAGCTATTCACCTACCACCAACGATAGGGAATGTAGTGTTTCATGTCACCAGCACCATTCTTCACTTGTTGCAAATGAAGGGGCTCTTTGGCGGAAACCAAGTCAGGATGCGAATAATCATTTGAGGAATCTCTTGGAAATATGCCAGCCCTTCAATATAACAAATATCAGTCAAGAATCAATCAGGTTGAGACTCTTTCCTTTTTCATTGATAGGGGAGGCAACAATGTGGCTAGAGGAACTTCCTCCGGGACTTATTACTTCATGGAAGGAGCTAACTGAGGCTTTCCTGGACCCTTTTTTCCCTCCATCAAAGATTCTTCAGTTGAGGGATAATATTACAAATTTCAAGAAAAAACTGGAAGAGCCTTTACACGAGGTGTGGTTAAGGGTTAAAAAGAAGGTTGCTCTTTTCCCAAATCATGGATTGCCGGATGGAGTGATTCTCCAAAGCTTCTATAGGGACATTTATTCAATCAACAAGTTCGTGGCCAACAACCTAGTTGGTGGTTCTATTATTGACAAAACATACGGGTTGGCCAAAGCTCTCCTATACCGAATGACAAATACCAACAGGGCTTGGCACACAAGAGAAACAAGTGTGTATACTCATGAGATTAGTTCAAGTGCATTGGCAGCGGAGTTGTGAAAACGGGATGAAGAGAGGGATGAAAATCTCGCCAAGATGATGACACAATTAGAATTGATGACCAAGCACGTGATGGGAGCAGGGCCCAAAATAGTAAATGTCGTGGGAATGCAAGCTCCCTTACAATATGAAGGAGAGTCATAACCGTTGAGATATGATGAAGAATGCCAATATATGGGCAACCAAATGGGAGGTCCTCGACAAAGCTTCCAAGGAGAAAACCAAGGCCCATGGCGCCCAAGGGATGACAACCAAGTTTAGAGAAATTGTGAGCCACAAGGATGGACTGAAAGGAATAAAAGGTGGGGTAATAGAGTGCCAAACCAAGAGAGTGATCGATATCATATGAGTTCGAACCCATATATTCCACCTCTGAAGGTTGGGAATCCTCAAAATCAGTCAGGCGTGAGTGATGCAGGCAATTAAAAAATTGAAGAAATGCTATCGAGAGTTTTGAAGAAGGTGGAGTCAACCGAGAGTGCGCTGAAGGAATTAAAAAGGGAGGTGTCTAACCTCACTCAAACAGTGAGTTCACACTCGACTTTCATCAAGCATTTGGAAGCCCAAATGAATCACCTATCAGCTCAAATGAATCCCCGGATGAAGGGAACACTACCTAGTGACACAATGCCTAATCCCAAGAAAGATGATCAATGCGTGGCCATTGTCACTAGGAGTGGCAAGGTGATTGGAGATGCCCCAATGAAGCCTAGTGAGACGAAAATCCTGAAATCAGTTGAAGAACATAAAGTTGATCAAATGCTAATGACTCCGAAGAATGAAGAAAAGATTGAGGAGGAAAAAGAGGGAAAGGATTATGAAATCCTCCTCCATGCTAATGATGATGAGGCGGGCATAAAGGCCCCGAATGATGATAGGGTTGAATCAAGAATCCCACCCCCTTATCCACAATGGCTGACCAAGAAAAAGAAGGATGACCAGTTTAGGAAGTTTGTTGACATGTTTAGCAAGTTGTCCATAAATATACCATTAATGGATGCTTTACTCCAAATGCCCAGTTATGCAAAGTTCATGAAGGACTTGATAAAGAAGAAAAAGGTAGTTGATGTAGGCAATGAAGAGAAAACACACAATTGTAGTGTGGTGATGATGAGTAATCTTGCCCCCAAAAGGGAGGATCCCAGAGCTTTTACAATTCCATGCACAATTGGGATATGTGTGTTTAAAAAGGCCCTATGTGATCTCAGAGCCAGTATAAATTTCATGCCCCTGCTCATTTTTAAGAAATTGGGACTCGAAAGCACGAAACCGGCATCAATGAGGCTGCTAATGGAGATAGGTCAATAAAAATACCTATTGGGGTTCTAGAAGATGTGTTGGTGAGAGTGGACAAGTTTATTCTACCGGATGATTTTGTTATTTTGGATTATGAGATGGATGCAGAGGTTCCTATTATTTTGGGAAGACCATTGTTAGATACGGGGAGAACCGTGGTGGACGTGGAGCTTGGAGAGTTAAAATTTCTTGGAAGCAAGGAAGTCACCTTTAAAGTGTGTCGATCAGCTGAAACGCCCCCCGAATGCAAGGTGGTTGGATTATTGCAAAATGACAATGAGGACAAGGGATTGGAGCTGAAGGAGACGGACTCGTATGATGACTCCTCGGAAAAGAGTTGCTAAAAAATGGGTCTACATCATACCACGACTTTAACTAAGGCGCTTCTTGGGAGGCAACCCAAGTGTTTAGTGAATTATTTAATGTTTTTGTTGTTTTTGTTTGTGTAGAAGTTGTTAAACGAGGAACAAAGGGAGAAACAAACTATGAAGGAGGGAACAGTGAGGGACCGGCGACCCGCCGGTCCAGAAACGCGAACCTCCGATGAAAGTGAGCACAAAGTAGAAGGCTGAGATTTTGATCGAAGAACCAGTGGGCCCATCGGTGAGCCGTCGAATCAAATTCGTGGGCTGCCGGTGGATGGCCGATAGCGAATAGGAAACCTGAAGATCGACCACAGAAGCGGTGGACAACTGGCGGATCGTCGATGCAATTCGCGAACCGCCAGTGGATCGCCGGCAAGAAATAGATCACTGGGCAAAATATATGGGGAAAAAAACCACAGTGGAGAACCGCCGGTGTGATTCGGCGAACCGCCGATGACACACCGGTCGAGGTGCGAAGTTATTACATAATGGAATTTAAAAAGTTGGCCTACAAAATCTCAAATACCTGACCAGCTACCCTATTCTGCAAATATTCCCATATATCCCCTTTTCCCAATACTTTTTCATTCCATTTTTGTCTTTCCATTACCCAACGTTACCAATTCCCCATATTCATCCATTTTCAACCTTTCCACTTTTCCACCTTCCCACTTCCCACCAACACACCCACATTAAAATCTCCACCTTCCCCTCAACCTATCACACTTTCATCCTTCACCAATAAAACCTCCTCCATATTTCACCAACACACTGACTTCACTCATACTCTCTACACTACATCTATCTGAAGGTGCCATTGTAAGATTTAGTTTAGCCCTTTTTGAAAGTCAAGTGTGTGCAAGCAATCTCCCAATTTGGTAACAATTTTATTGCCCTTGTCTTAATTTTATTATTGGAGCTTAACTCTTTAGAAGTAATACTTTGTTTCCCTTCCTTGTTAAATTTTTGAATGAGATATGCTTGTTGAAAGGAATGGGGATGTGCTTTTGTGTGGGAAATTATGAAAAGGATGAATTTTTGAGTAACCTATTTGCATAAAGCACTACATTTTGCCCGATGATAGACCGGGTGACGCCATTCTTAAAGGCTAAATGTCATGAATATGTGTTTGGATGGAGTAGTGCTGCTTTTATTATTTTTTATGTGAGTGTGTGTTAATGGGTGCTTGTGAATAGTGAGTTAAAATTTGGGGACGATAGGATTCGGCAATTCGTCAGTCGGATTCGGTAAATCACCGATGGAGCACCGGTTCACTTTGAAAATTGGCTCTAGCCACTGAGTGGATACAGTGCTACATCGGCGGTTCGTGAACCTAGACCAGCGATTTGCCGCTTAATCCGTCGAAACCTTCTCACTTGCCCAGTTTTCTGTAAAGCATCGGCGGGCAATCAGTGGTCCGCGAAATGCCTTCTGCGAACCGTCGGTCCTCCGCCAATGCTATTGGGTCTTTACATGATTGTTTGGTTTTCCCTTATTTCTCAGTTCTTCCTTAGACTAGTTTCTTTTTTTTAATTTCTACTTCAAATTCTTGTCACTAACATAATTCTTGCAGAAAAACAAACCATGTCTTCCACAAGAAACACAAGAAAAGAAAAGGCCCCTGCTTCTTCTGCTAGCAAAGGAAAGGGCAACGCAAAGGCTTCCCCACCTTGGGCCAACACAAAGGAGGCAATAATCTTCTGTGTCCCCAATATGCAAGAGCACTACGTCATTTTCCAAGGCCGTTCAATCACTATGGAGAAGCGGTTCGACTTGGCAGGGCTAAAAGGTGATTTTCCCAACATCACCGTGTAATTCACTGACAGGAAGTGGCATGCATTTGCAACCCGCTTCCACCATACTACCCCATCTTGGTACCTGAATTCTACGCCTCATATCAGGACCGACAGAAAAGTATGCAGCGCAGGGGAAAAGTGGATGATTTCCCACGCTTGCCATCAGTGATGATCCAGGGAGTGGAGGTTGATATAACCCGGCGGCCATAAACTACCTGTTCTAAGAGGACAAAGTTAACTCCGATACGGAGTACATGGCAAGGGTGGTTGATATGAAGGATCAGTTCGCTTGGGTAGGCTGCATCATAGCTGCTGGTAATCCTCATTGGGCCTCTATGGGTGGCAAAATCTCTCGCCACGACTTGAAGTCCGAGGCCAAGCTGTGGCTCGATTTTGTTTGTGCTCAGATCATCCCCTCTAAAAATGAGCAGAGGGTCATCCTTGAAACCATCATCCTTATTGCTTTCATAATGACGGGCTTCCCCATTAACTTTGGGAAATTGTCAACAAATGAAGAAAAAGGCCCGGCAGTGCAGTACCTCAATGCCCTATGCTGTCTTAATTTCCCAGCTTAGCACAGCAGATGGAGTGCCTCTATTCCCGAATGAAACTCCTTCCATTGCTTCGGGTGTGATAGATATTAAGCGGAAGAGAGATGTCGAGGCACCGGCATTGAAATGAAAGCGACTGCAAGCCTTTGGAGTGCAAGAGGAATCCCTTTCCCACGGGTTAGCCCAATCACCAATCGCCCCAGAGTCAAATGTGCCCTATCCTGAAATGTCGAGCCAAGCACTGGGTAACATGCCTCAGCGAGGAGCTTCTCCCTCTCCACAATACTCTCATCCAAGTGGTCTCCATTGACTTGTGGAGATGACAAACTCGCACGAAAGCCAACTTCAATGTTTGACTAAGATCCTCCCAGCACTCATTGCGAAAACAATCAAGAAGGAGCTCAAGTCACTGTACGAGAATGTCTCCACTCTATGCAAGAGGGTGGATGCAGTAGAAGGGGCAGTCACTTCCATCCAAACCGAGGTGCATGAGTGGAAGAGTGGGACTTCGGTAGAAGTGCCCGACATGAGTGCCTTAGATGCTGCAATGGCTGCTCCTTCCTCAGTCCGGGGGCCAATTAATGATCTGTTTGAAGGGCTGGGAGATGATTTCACTAGGCTAGGTAAGGCCAGTGGCGGTGATGGTGGTGAGGCAAATGCTGACGATGAAGAGGAGTAACCCACTCAGGGAGTTCCTTGTCCCTTTCCCTTTTGCATATTTACAGCGGGGACAATGTATGCTCTTAAGTGGGGGAGGGATGAGCACAATTGATGAGGGGGACAGGGATGAATGTTTCTTTTGATATTTTGATGTTTCGTTTGAGTCTAAGTAAGTCCAGCCTTTGTCGGGCTGTTAGATTTTATTTCAATGATTGATGATTGCCATTGTCGGGTGTGTCCTGTTTTTAATTGAATGAATGAATGATTTGGTTCAAGTTTTTTTATTTATGATGAATGATTAGTGACTAAATGGGGTCTTTGCTTTGAATTGCAAAATAGTGAAAATCTTGAATGAAATGACCCCGAAGTCTTGTTCCTTTTTTGCCATTGTAAATAGTAGTGTAGAAATTAAAACTCTGAGGGTTTTCTTTTGACCACGGTTCTTTCTCAAGGAGCATTCTCTTTTATTTTTTATTATTTTTGTTGTCGAACCGGGTTGGTTTTTCCCGATGATGGATTGAGCAGCGACGTTCTTAAGGGAAAATATCATGTTGCCTTGAGTCTTTTGTGAAGTTGTTTTGAGAGGCACCACCGAAAGAAAAAAAAAACTTTTTGTTGAAATGAAAATTTAAAAACAAGGGCATGAGAATGAAGATAATGAGCAAGTGTTGACACCGTAGCATAGCATTCTTTTTCATTCATTGTAAATTCCCTGCTTGACTTGTGATGTGTTCTTGCTTTGATGTCCTAATTTGGTGTTTTATATTGAGAATGACTCTTGTAGACACTTTAAGGGTGATGCCTTGTGTGGTGAGGACATTTTTGATGAATCTCATGCATTAAATCTTGTCTAGAACTTGCTCCAAATGTGATTCAAGGCAAAATCCTAGATGTAGCTGCGCCAAGAACATGAGTTTAGGCTTTCCTTTGTCTAGTCACTTCACCCATATGCCCTCCATGAGCATTGATTCTTGTTAGCCAATGTTAAGCCTTAAACCCTTTCCTTGGCAACCACACTACAAGCCTTAAGACCATTCTTAATACCTCTTTTTGGCCCCCATTCTCCCTAAATGATAGTGACAAGATAAGTGATGAAATGAGGCTCAAGGCCTATGAAAGAGGGAGTCATAAAAACATTTGTGAAAAATAAGGCAAAAGCCTAAGTTTGGTGGTATGCAAAACAAAGGGGGAAGATAAGAATTATAGTGTGAAGGAAACACCGCCTTTTGTCAAAGTGCACCAAAGGATAAATCAAAAAGAAAAATATAATTTGTCCGAATCGGTGTTTTCTCTTGATGTAATAAGACTAGTTGTGAAAGCAAAAAGGGGTTATAAGGGGGAGTGTTAAAGAAATGGAAGTCATCAACAAGGAAAGAAGGGAAAGAAGGTTAAGTGAGTGGAATTGATGTAAGGTATGTCACAAAAAGCATTAGGGAGGATCTAGTCACTATAGCCAAATATTCATCCTACCCTTACTCCGAGCCTACATCACAACCCGCAATCCCTAAATGATTCTAGGTGCAGTTACTCTACATTAGTGACTAATTACATGAAGGGCAAGTTATGGGTCAAGTGTATGAATGAAGATATCTTTTGGAAGAGTGGAGTGTGAGTTTCTCTTCCAATTAATCCTTTGTGTGCATTCAAATTATCACATGACCAAAAAAGAATAGAGCGATCCTTATAATTGGTGAGTGGCATCATTCGGGGGATGAAATGAGCATTCGTATTTAAGGTAAACATAGGAAAAGGAGTGTAAACTCTAAGGAAAGCTTTATATTTTCAATTATTAACTTGAGATGCAGTGTGTGTTCCAAAGGCCAAATATCATTTCCCTCGCAGGGATTAATGTCACCGGCGGCTCAAGGAGCCTAAGCCGGCGAAGTCACGTCCAATCGCCTAATGATACTCAAAAGTTTTGGAAAATAGCTTGAAGATCAGTGGAACATGTGACGGTACTAGCGAATGCCGTGTGAACCGTCTGGCAGCCACGAAATTTAGTGAAGATGCAAAGACACCCCATGACTACAAATTGTAACCAGAACCGCCGGTGCTTCCATCGATTCTAGAACGGTGCTCATAAGGGTATAATCGTCCAACACTAGAAAATATACAGAAAAGTGCCCTACTTTTCAGGTGGTATAAATAGAAGCAAAGTACTTTGACTCGATATGCAAAAGGAGAGATAGAAATAGAGATATTGAGAGAGAACAAAGCTTACATTACATCATTGTTTCCTTTAGCCGCGTACATTCTCTTAGGTGAGAGGGAGATTTCATTGGAAAATTATAGAAAGTACTTGTTTTATTTCCTCTTTGTACTAGTAAGTTTTTAAATTTATTGAAGAATATTTTGTGAAGTTGATTTTATCTACTCTTGCTATTTAATTCAATGATGTTATTGATGAATGTGTTTTTGAATTTCTTACTATGAGTAGATAAAATCATTAATTAGAGGTGTGTGATGATGAATACTTAATTGGATTGGGTATTGCTAGAGTCATCTTCATGTTGTTCAATTAAGTGTAAATCTATTAGATTCTCTTCAATATATTAATGAAGATCCATTGATTATGATATGGGTCTATTTATTCTTGCTTGATTATTGCTTGAGAGAGAATAATTAAGTATTGAAAGAGAATCTAGTAGTGGGCATGGATAAGTGATTGTGAAATTAGGCTAGAAATAAATAAAATTGATTTCATTCCTTATTGGCAACTAATAGCTAGGAATAGTGCAGTTGCTAACTCAAATCATATCTAAGCTGAGTTATTGTGGCTAGAGTTTTGATAAAACTCTAGCAAGAGGTAGTTTCAATATGCCGAGAAGTTGAGATTACCCCACTTCCCAAGATTATTTACACTTTTTTGAACTTATAAGTTGACCTCGGCATGTCCCTATCTAGTTAGTATTTCATCTACTCCGCACCTCTAGTATTTCACAATTCTTGTTGACACTTTAGCCGATCTTGCTATTTTACTTCACTAAATCAACCAATACAATTCTCCGAAATTTCAACTCCCCAATTTTATTTGTTTTTTAATTTTTTATTTTAGTTTAATTACTTTCATACTCAATACATCCCAAACTTGAAATTATCATTCCCAAGTCCTCGTGGGATTCGACCTGCACTCATCGAGTTACTTGTTTTGATACTGCCGTGTATATTCTTTGAATTGAGGATATATTTTGGACATTAATACACAATTGCTTCCAATCACCGATGCGCTCTTCAATGTTGTCACATGGAAGACCTGATGCACGGATGCTAACTCCGGCAAGGTAATTTAGCTCGTAGGCCACATTGCCAAGTTGCCTCAAAACTCGTAGGGTCCTACATACTGTGATCGAGTTTTCCTTTCTTTCCAAACTCATCATCCTTTCATGGGTGAAATTTTCCAATACACCCAATCATCTACGTAAAATTCCTAACTCCTCTCCGTACATCGGTATAAGATTTCTGACGGTTCTAAGTTGTTTTCAACCTTTCGATCAGCTGTAATTTTCTACATAGCATCATGAACCGAGTCCAAACACTTATCAAGGTAGCTTCGCCAACTTCAAACTAATTCTATAGAGACCTAAGCACTCTCTACCATATAATGCTTCAAACGAACTATCCTAATACCGGAGTGGTAGCCGTTATCATGCAAACCTCGATGAGAGGTGGGTGATCATCCCAACCGCCCTTGAAGTCGATCACACATGCTCCCAGCATATCTTCTAAGGTCCGAATAGTCCGCCCGCCTTGTCCATCCTGGCTCGAGGGTGAAAAGTTGTGCCGAGCTTCGACTCTAAGTACCAAGTCCTTTCCGAAATGACTTCTAGAAACGCGAGGTGAACCGGGTACCTTTGTTCCAAATGATGTATAAGGAACCCATGTAGTCTGACTCACCTGGATGTACAAATTCCAAAGACAATCCTTAAATGAAATGCTTGTTACACTCGTAAAATTCTGCAACACATAGATGGCCTATTCGCATGTTGGTTAAGAGTTTTAGAAAGCCATACATGCTAGAAAAAGGCTCCGGGAAAGACGGACACCAAGTCGGCGCTGTCGCAAGGCAAAATGTGACTTATAAATCGTATCTCGAATGCGATTTATAGTGACAATTATATATATGCCCCCACTTCGGTCCATTTCATTAACACATCAATAATTTCATGAAGTTTGAAAATAGAGGGTTCGTAAGGGTTGTGATAATTATCGCCAGATTACGCCGTCAAACGCGTTCCAAATTCAAATTAACTCTCGCATAATGAGGTATTTAGCACAGAGCATTCCTACTAGATTTAGTTTCCATTAAATTTACCGACAAACCACTGAGCTGTCCAGAGCTAAGGTAAGTAGAATTGCTCGAAACTTGTGTCAATGTGCTCCTAGCCTTAAAGTGAATATCTCTTCTGACTTCCGAGAAATAGCAAGTTTTTGACTGCTCTTTGATAAGCCTAAGCTTAGGCTATAAATATATCTAAGTGACGTTTTCGTATAGTGATGTATTTAGTAACATTGACGTGTATGTGAATGCAAATGGGGAGAAATAGCCGGAGTACCGACCGAGCTTCGTCCGATAGCTCTGATAACCCGAGGTTAAGGTATGTAAAGCGCTTCTCGCAAGTAGTAGATTTAGCCTTGTATATCATAGCAAACTCCGTAATAGAACTCCTTAGTTGAATATTGAGTAATGTGCAAGTTCAAGAGGTCCGGGTTTGCGTTGTTATATTGTACTTAGTCCGAAAGATAGTAAAGCATGCGCCAAATGGCGAAGTTAGCATTCCGTGACTAATATAGCGCATGTGTAGGATTAGCAAGCATGTTTCTAGAATAATATGATACGTATATTCAAAATAAAAGTTAGTAAAGAAAATCGACAGACAGATAGTATCCTCAAGTACGTATTAGCCATTCGTACTGCATGATATCTGCCTACAGACAGCCAAACAGATGAGTAGTATCTTGCTGGCAAATTAGCCTTATAAAGATAAAGACGCGTATTCGCATAAAGCAAGAGGCAAGATAATACGTAAAGAGATCAATAAGAAACGTATTTCGTATAGTACTTTCTAGCTTAAACATGCTTGCTATTTATGTGCCCATTGCTCGTTGAGACTCGCTCGTCACGAGGCACCCTCGTCGAGCCCCGCCTCGGGCTGGTAATCGTGTCGCCCACTCGAGCTGTGGATTTGCATGCCACCCAAGGAGTGGCATGCCGTCCCGCTTGACGAAGATGGGATGAAGCTTTTCCCATATCAGCCGATCGCACTATATTATATAGAAAAGCCCCGTTGTGCGACTAGCGCCAAGGGAGCAGTACGGCATTCACGCATTACTATACGTAAAAGCCCCGTTGTGCGCTAGCGCCTGTGGAGCAGCATGCATACGTCTTATACGTATGGCGCATGAGTCCTTCCTCACTTTCCACACGCTATTTATGTCTGAGGCTATGGCCCGAGCCGAGACCTGTGGGCCGGCAGAGGTGCTCGTAGTTAGTGGTGATGAGTGGAGTGACTTATTTTTGGTTGGTTTTGACCCGGTAGGGGTATATAGATTGTTTGCTTGCTTGGCGTCATCCGGCTTATGGGGGTTGGTATTGGCTCTTGCTTGCTATATATATGTATTTATGTGCTATATACTTAGTTAACAGCAGGCCGTCGCGCCTAGGTACGCCCTCTCCCGCCCTCTATCGCTACTGCAAAGGTTTGATCCACCTATATCGGATCTGCATTCAGCTATCCCCCGGCTATTTAGAATTGTTAGTTATGTTATTGTATTCAGTTGTAATCAGTTGTATTCAAGCATGGTATACTGGGCATCGGGCCGTACTTACGCCTATCAGCGCCAGATTACTTGCTCTGTGCATCATAGACGAGGAGGCGATCCCCCGTGATTCCAGCCCGCCTATAGGAGTCACGCCCTCCGTCATCCCAGGGAGTCTCCGACATTCGTGAGGTGTAGCTCATTTTCTTTGTTATACAAGATGGGCAGGCTCTGGCCCGTTCGATCATTTTTATCCATTCATAGAGGCTTCTTGCAGATTGTATATATTTATCTCCCTCGTGGCCGCTGAGTCGCCGTGTGAGGCCGTGCGCTTGTGTAGTTGTTCGCATTTTCATTGTGCTGGCTTCAGGGGCCATAGTCCGATAATAGTGGTGACCTTGCCTAACGTAGTTATTCAAGATTCTCTATGTTGAGTTTCGTATGACTAGACAAAGATGGTGGCCTCTGTTTGCCCGCATAGGTTCCTTGTTACAGTATGTTTCGGTTAGCCGTTATTATATACAGTGGCTATAGGCCCAGCTACGGAGTAATGTGTTTATGCCCGTTATATAGCCCGTTGTTCCTGCAAATCGTAAATAGAGCTAGCTGTGCACCGATGTGCTTAGCTCACCGCCAGCGCCTAGGTCCTACTAGCACCAAAGCTACCATACTCCCCAAGGCGGCGTGACAAACTTGCACGTGAGCGTGCCGGTCCTGTGAGTTCCAAGTCGTGCTAAGAGAGCCTGTCTATGGGATGTGTTGTGCACCACATACTATGCGCAGTGAGGTCAGTGAAGGCATGATAGATGGTTACTCTTTTTCTCATTCACTCGTGCCATGTGAGCGTACAAGATAGGGTTAACCCTCAAACTTATCATATTCTTTGTCTACGTACAAGAATGGCGTGCATCAACACACCCTCGCCACCCATGAAGATTAGACACAACAAAGAGGAGAAGGCACCGAAGGATGCCTCGCCAACGTAGCCGCCCGATTGGAGGGCGATATAGAGGCTTCATCACAGCCTCTCATGAAATTCCCCTCAGATCAGGAGCCAGCACTACACCGCCCCGGGCAGCCTTGCTATACCTTCGCGTCGACGTAGTTCGTAGCGTCAGAAGTTATGTTGGCACAAATGATGGCCACACAAACATTAAATGTTACACCCGTATACAGCAGCCTTCAGTGGGTCAAATTTAGGTCGTGGAGTTTTTGGTACTGGTCCCCACAGCTCATAGGGCCTGGACGTGCGTAGGACCCCATGACTTTTAGATCGATGTAGAATTTTCCCGGTTATGCATGTGACCCCTGCTGCACCGCTGAGTTGGTAGTATTTCGCTACAGGCATAGTCAGACTATGGTACGAGGAGTTGGGAAAGGTCTCGAGGGAGAGATGTTCCTCCGACCCGGGCCCGCCTTCCTGAGGCCTTCCTAGACCGTTACTTGGGTTAAGGGATCCGTGTGCCCGGGAGCAGATCGCTTTTGCATTTAGAGCAAAAAGCAGGAGCGCATTTGGTAGTACGCTTGCGCTTGACCTTAGCCCGCTATGCTCCGTGCTTTGTCGACGATGTCGCCTAGAGTTCACGGATTTATTATGGGTCCAACCTGCATTATATTGAAGCATGCATGACTCAAGT
Source organism: Datura stramonium (assembly GCA_018107945.1). Classification (NCBI taxonomy): domain Eukaryota; kingdom Viridiplantae; phylum Streptophyta; class Magnoliopsida; order Solanales; family Solanaceae; genus Datura; species Datura stramonium. Next base: position 28,665 of record JACEIK010002830.1, read on the forward strand.
AGGTTACGAGAGGATATGGATATTGCCCGAGTACAGCCTCTGCCGACTACGAGGCCTTAGATGGCCAGAACAAGGCAAGAGATGTATCGAATCGTGACGGGCCACACGTACGCATCGTATGATATGCGAGGGAGGTCTTAGGCGACCCAGCCCCTGGCCATCGATTGCACTCTCTAGACTCCACTCTCCACCACACAGTTGTTACAAAGAAGAAGGTAGATTTGCTTCATCGAGGGAAAATGAGTCTCGGTGGCAGCTTCTAACAAAAGAGATTCCCGGGGCAGCTGGTGAGAAGGGGAGAGCAGAGATTGACTCCCTACCCCGCCCTAATTGCAACCGACTCACACCGGAGCTTGTAGATATGGCTTCTCAGTGGTGTTATATTTATGCGGAGGGGCATCAGATGAGAGATTGTCATGCTAGGGGACAAGAGAGCAGATATAGTCAGACAGGGATCCGCAGTGGCTACGAGCCCAGCTACTTCAAGCAGGCGTAGGCCCCAGGTTCGCCACAGGCAGAGGCCGAGGTAGATCGGTTTCCTGCCTGTGCATGGGCTCGCCGTACTTATGCACTACTAGGGAGACAGGACTCGCAGGCGTCTGCATGTAGTAAATGTGCATGATGACTATTTGTTCATACCTCGCTTGGTGCTGATTGGATCCGTGATCCACTCGGGCCATATATTACCCCATTTGTGGCATGAAAGTTTAATGTCGCACTGCAGCTATTACAAAGAACCCTTTCTCGTATCCACAATCTGGCCTAAGTGACTCTTAATATAGCTAGCGTAATTCTAACAAGGGTGTACAAAGAGAGGTTGCCGACCGCCGTACTGGCGTAGATTCGTTAGAATTAGAAATGATTGATTTTGATATAATGGTATGGATTGGTTAGTGCCGTGCTATGCCAATGTAGAATGTTGACCAAGACGGTCCGATTCCACTTTCCAGGGAGGCAAGGCGAGAGTGGAGAGGCAAAGATACCTACGCCAAAAGGTAGGTTTATTCTCACTCGTGCGAGGAAATTGATAACTAAGGGATGTATTTACCACCTAGTCGTGGTTCGTGATGTTCGGGTAGAGTCTCCGATACTCCACTGCTCCTATGGTGAACGAATTTCATGTATTTCCGCATGAGTTACCCGGCATTCCCCAGAAAGGTGCCAGATTTTGCTATCGGGCTGCTACCAGCACTCAAATCCCATATAAATTCCTTCTCCATATCGTATGGCTGAACTCGTAGAGTTAAAGGAGCAATGAAAGATTTGCTAGATAAAGGTTTCAACAGGCCCAACATCTCTCAATGGGGTGCTCTAGTATTGTTCGTGTGGAAGAAAGATGGCTCGCTTCGTATGTGTATAGATTAGCCTGGGCAGCTGAATAAAGTTACAAGAAAGAATAAGTATCCGTCTTAATAGATGACTTGTTTGATCGGGCCATAAAAAGGGGGCCGACATACTTCTCCAAGATTGATTTAAGGGCCCTGGATATCATCAAAGTTCGGGAAAGTACGTGAAAGAGACATTCTAAAACGGGCCAGTTTCGTAACCCGATATGGCACTTTGAATTTTTAGTTATGTCCTTTGGGATAACAAACGCCCCAGCAATATTTATGGACCCGATGAATAGTATTTTCGTAATTCCATACCTGACCCGTTCGTGATGTTGTTTATCGATGATATTCTCGGTGTATTCTCGCCCGAACGTATCACTGTGCTCATTTACTGGGACAAAGGCTCCGCATTCTCGTGGACCGTCGCCATGTTCTCCAAGTGTGAATTCTGGGCCGATCTCGCAGCCTCTTTGGGCATATTGTGCCTGATGTCGAGACACAGTTGACACGTTAAAATAGCAAGAATAAAACATGGCCTGCACTCTACACTCCGACCGAAACTGCTAGTCGGTTAGCGGGATACAGGAGATTTGTTGCGGGATTCTACTATAGCAGCACCTCGACTAAGCTAACGCAGAGCGAAAGCTCCACAAAGGGATGAGGTAATGTGGAGCAGAGCTTCCAGAATTAAAAGACCGATTAACCTCCACCCCAAAGGTTAGCATCACGGAAGGGACAGTAAGGTTATGTAGTGTATTGCGACGCATCGTGCGTTGGGTTGGGTTGTGTTGATGCAGTAATGGTAAGGTAATTGTGTATGCTTCCTTACGCTGAGGAAACACGAAAAATTATCCTACCCACGACCGAGTTAGCCGCAAGGATCCACGCCTTAAAGATATGGAGACATTACTTGTATGACGTTCATGTTGATATTTTCATAGATCATAAGACCTACAACATATCTTCACCTGTAGGGAGTTGAATCTCAACAACGTCGCCGGTTGGAGTTATTAAAAGAGTATGACGTGGATATTCTGCATCATCCGGAAAAGCCAATGTTGTAGCGTATGCTCTCACTGTAAGTCCATGGGAAGTTTGGCGTATTTGCAGCCCGAGCAATAGGGAGTTAGTCAGTGAGATACATCGCTAGCCACCTAGCGTTCTGCAGCGTAAACAGAGACAACAAGTGGTAATTCGAACACCACCGCTTCATCATTAGTTGTGGAAGTGAAAGAACGGCAATATGAAGATCCTGGGACTCGATCCAACTTGCGACAAAGATTCAGGAAAGCGCGTATTTATACTGTAGAGATGGACTGCCAAGGTTGTAAAGGCCGCTTTCTGTGTTCCGTATGCTCTGTAGTTCACTAAATAGACATGAATGAGGGTACATTACGCCCGTTATTCTTCAACCTGGCAGCTGAAAATGTGGCTCATGATAAGTCAAAAGAACTATCAAGTGTGCAAAGAGAATTAAATGACTATAATTATACATCACCTAACAGTGAAAGGAAAATCAGAAACTGTATATTAACTTCAGATATATTGTTCTGAAATGAGGGTGAAGACATGATTTTTTAACAGTTTTACATAAGACGGACATCTCCCACGATATGGGTGATAATTGCGATTGACAAAATCACTACTCTCGCTGAAAGCTACTACCCGAAGATTGGTGCCGAATTATATATCGTAGAAATAGCTAGATTACACCCAGTGCCGTGCATCTATTATTCCCGACAGAGGAGCAGTTTATAGCTAGATTCTGCGCCGTTCGCAGAGGTCAAGGAACACAGACACTTGAGCACGCATTCCACCCTCGTACTGCATGGACAAGCCGAACGCACTATTCACGCGAGGACATGCTACTGCTGTAAAAGTAGATTTTGGGGTAGCTGACGAGCACTTCTGCCGTTAATTGGTTTGCTTCTAATACCGCCTATCACTCACGCATCTGTATGGCGCCTTGAGGCATTATATGGGCGAAAATGCGATCGTCTATTGGTCGGGTTTGAAGTGGAGAGTCACGGTGATTGGGCCGTACATTATTCAACCCGAGGAAAAGGCAAAGCTTATTAGAGAACGCCACGACCGCTACAGCTGCCGAAATCGGAGGCCGATGTGCATGCAGACCTCGGAATTCAAGGTAAACGACTGGCATTCAAAGTATCACCGATGAGCGAGTGATGAGATCTTGAAGAAAGGTAAACTCACCAAGATTTGTTGGGCCGTGATCGTATCTGTCGAAGGATAGCCGAGGGCATATGAGTTGAACTTGCTCTGCACTAGAACTGCTCATCCAATTCTTCACGCATCTATGCCGAGGAAATCCATAGGAGACCCATCTCGTGAGTGCCCCTAAACAGATATCCAAAGGCGTAAGAGCCGGCCTATGAAGAGGTTCCAAGAGCTATCTTAGACAGACTCAGATTGGAGAATCAAAGATATTGCGTTCACAAAGAATCGTGGCGTAATAGGAACCGAGAGGAGATGACTTGGGAGGCGGGAGAAGATATGAATCGATATCCTCACTGCTCCAAGCCTAGTCAGCGATTGTGCATGCTAGTATTACTACCTATGCAACATCTTATGCTTCTTGTATATGTATAAAATGAAAAGATCGATTTTTAGCTATCACATGAATTTTATAGTATTGTGCGGAGTACCTGTGATGAACTTTTCTCTCTCGTGTTTCCAGTTTTTGGGATAGTCCATATTGACAGGGAAACTCGCCGAAATTTTTCTAGAAACAAGCTTGAGTAAATTGGGAAGTCCTATGGATAGGAAGTCTACATTCGAGGACGAATGTTCTTAAGAGGGGGAGAATGTTACCCCGTAAAAGTTTCCGACATAGATGGCCTATTCGCATGTTGGCTAAGAGTTTTAGAATGCCATACATGCTAGAAAAAGGCCCGGGAAAAGATCTGATGTGTCGGGCCAAGTCTCATTGAAGGCAAAATGTGACTTATAATCGCATTCCAGAATGCGACTTATTAATCGCATTCCCGAATGCGATTTACAAGGACAATTATATATATGCCCCCACTGTCCATTTCATTAACACATCAATAATTTCCAATGAAGTCGCGCGAAACAGAGGGTTCGTAAGGTTGTGATAACTATCGCCGATTACGCCGTCAAATGCGATCCAAATTCAAATTAACCTCGAATACCGAGGTATTTAGCACAGAGAGCATTCCTACGATTTAGTTTCAAGGAATTTCGACCGACAAACCATCGAGCCATCGAGCTAAGGTAAGTAGAATTGCTCGAAACTTGTGTCAATGTGCTCCTAGCCTTAAAGTGAATACTTCTCCCCTTCGACTTCCGAGAAATAGCAAGTTTTTAATCGTTTCTTCGATAAGCCTAAGTTTAGGCTATAAATATATCGTAAGTGACGTTTTCTTTTCTGTAATAGTGATGTATTTAGTACGATTGACGTGTATGTGAATGCAGCTTGGGAGAAATAGCCGAGTACCGACGCAGCTTCGTCCGATAGTCAGACAACCCGAGGTTAAGGTATGTAGCGCAAGCAAGTAGCAGCTTTAGCCTTGGTATATCGTAGAAAACTCCGTAATAGAACTCCCGGAGTTGAACATTAGAGAATGTGCAAGTTCAAAAGTAGGTTTGGTTTGCATTGTTATATTGTACTCAAATCTCAAAGTCAAGTAAAGCAGCACCAAACGGCGAGTTAGCATTCTAGAATCACATAGCGTATGTGATTAGCAAGCATGTTTCTAGAATAATATGATGCGTATATTCGTAATAAAAGTTAGTAAAGAAAATCGATAGACAAAGATAGTATCCCGGCGCGCATTAGCCATTCTGCATGCATGATATCTTGGCCAGACAACCAAACAGACAGACATAGTATCTTTGGCTACAAATTAGCCTTGCAAGTGATAAAGATCACAAACATTCAAGATAGCAAGAAAGAATCAAGATAATACGTGAAAAGAGATCGTAATAAGAAATCGATTTCGTGATAGTATTTCAGCTTTTTCTAAACATGCTTGCTATTTATGTGCCTATTGTTTGTCGAGACTTGGTTGTGTCGTGAGGGCACCCCGTTGAGCGTCCTCGTCGCCCATGGGTTGGTAATCTTGTCGCCACCGAGCTGGTGTGGTTTACGCCACCCAAGGAGTGGCATGCTGCCCCTAGTTTGACGAAGATGGGATGAAGCCCATATCATGTTGATCAGCTGACTATATTATACGTAGAAGCCCCGTTGTGCGACTAGCGCCTGGGGAGCAAAAAGTGCAGCTGCATTCACATTATTATACGGTAAAGCCCCAAGCAGCGCTAGCACCTGGGTGAGCGTGCATGTATAGCGTTTCAAACACAGATATACAAGACAGAGTCCTTCTGCACTGCATACCTGCTATTTATATCGTAGGCTATGGCCCGAGCCTGAGACCTGTGGGGCCTACAGAGGTGCTCGAGTTAGTAGATGAGTGGAGTGACTTATTTTGGTAGGTTTTGACCCTGTGGGTAGGGGTATATAGATTGTTTTCTTGCTTGCGCCATCCGGCTTATGGGGGTTGGTATTGGCTCTTGCTTGCTATATATATGTATTTATGTGCTATATACTTGCTAATGTACGCAGTCAGTCGCTGGCCTACAGTACGCTCCGCCCTATCAAGACAGAAGGTTTGATCCAAACTATATCAGATCTCATGTATCTGGCTATCCCCGCTATTCGTAATTGCTAGTTATGTTATTGTATTCACTTGTAACCGCTGTATTCAATTGCTTTGGCATACTCAATACCAAGCCGTATTTTACGCCATCGGGGCGCCGTATTACTTTCCCCGCAGTACTCATAAACGAGAGGTTGTATCCCTCGTGATTCCAAACTAAATTATATAGAGTCACACTCCTATCATCTGGAGCCTGATTCCAGAGGTGTAGCTCATTTTCCTATACAAGTATGGGCAGGTTTGGGCCCTGCTCCCCGATCATTTTTACTTCCAGATTCATAGAGGCTTGCATTGTATATATTTATCTCCCGTGGCCGCCTGGAGCCTATCGTGTGAGACCGTGCGCTTTGTGTAGTTGTTCAAAAGATTCTGATTATGTTGGTCAGGTGGGGCCATAGTCTCGATATCAGTTGGTGACTTTGCTTCTGGCCACGAGTTATTCAAGAATTTCTATGTTGAGTTTCGTATGACTAGACAGCATGGTGCCTTTTCGGCCCGCATAGGTTCCTCATGCTACGAGTATATCAAGTTAGCCGTTATTACATACTGTGTGGCTATAGGCCCAAATGGGGCCGGGAGGTCGTGTTTGGCTACTCGCTATATAGCCCGGTTGTCTCTTAAATCGAAATAGAGCTGGGGCTAGCTAGCTAGGCACCAGATGTGCTTAGGCTCACCAGTTAGCAGTCTAGGTCCTACTAGGGCACCAGGTGCCAGTCATACCCCCCAAGGCGGGGCGTGACATCAGTAGTTTTAACTGGGAGTAAATATGTTGACTTGGTCATCCGATCTACTATCACCCAAATTTAGTGATGTTGCTGGCGAGTACGAGGTAGACCTGTAATAAAGTTCATATTCACTTCTTCCCACTTCAACGTGGGTATGCTGATATCCTGAGTCATACCCCCAGGTCTTTGGTGTTCAACTTTAACCTGCTGGCAGTTCGGGAACTTAGCCACAAATTCTGCAGTATCTCTCTTCATGTCGTTCCACCAGTGGATTTCCCATAGATCACGATATATCTTAGTGTCACTTGGATGGATAGAATATCTGGAGCTATGTGCTTCTGCCAGTATCCACTGTCTCAAGTCATCAACATCTGAAACACATAGTCCGCCCTGGTAACAAAGCACCCCATCTCCCCTTTTGGAGAAAGCCTCCACTTGTTTCTTAGAACTACTTCTTTCAGCTTAACCAGTATAGGATCTTCATCCTGCTTTGACTTAACCCCGACAACCAATGAGGATTTTGACCCGCTCTGTAGTACTACTCCACCCTCAGCTGAATCCACCAACTGCACTCCCAATTGGGCTAACCTGTAAATATCCTTTGCTAGCTCCTTCTTTTCCTCTTCAACATGAGCAACACTCCCCATAGACATTCTACTCAAAGGCATCTGCCACCACATTTGTCTTGCCCGGGTGATACAGCATACTCATATTGTAATCCTTCAATAACTCCAATCACCTTCTCTGTCAAAGGTTTAAGTCCTTCTGACTGAACACATATTGAAGGCTCTTATAATCAGTGAAAATATCCACGTGAACCCCATAAAGGTAATGCCTCCATATTTTTAGAGAAAACACCACTACCTCCAATTCAAGATCATGAGTCGGATAATTCTTCTCATGAACTTTGAGTTGTATGGAGGCATAAGCTATCACCTTACCCGCTGCATCAACGTGCAATCGAGGCCAACTTTGGAAGCATCACAATAGACTACGAACCCATATGTTCCATCTGGTAAAGTCAAATCTGGAGCTGTAGTGAGTCGAGTCTTCAACTCTTGGAAACTCTTCTCACATGCATCTGACCACAGAAACTTCACCTTTTTATGAGTTAGCTTAGTTAGAGGAGACACAATAGAAGAAAATCTTTCTACAAATAGTCGATAATAACCGGCTAGACCCAGGAAGCTCCTAATATCTCTTGGGGAAGTAGGTTTTGGCCAGTCTTTCACCGCTGCTATCTTTTGAGGATCTACCTGAATACTCGCACCTGAAACCATTTGACCAAGGAAAGCCACAGACTTCAGGAAGAATTCACATTTTCTGAATTTAGCGAATAGTTGGCGGTCTCTGAGAGTCTGCAACACTATCCTCAGATGGTTAGCATGCTCCTCCTCATTTCTGGAGTACACTAAAATATCGTCTATGAGCACTATGACGAACATGTCCAGATATTGTTTGAATACCCCATTCATCAGGTCCGTGAAATTTGCATGGAATTAGTTAGTCTAAAGGAAATAACCACAAATTTGTAGTGACCATACCGAGTTCTGAAGGTTGTTTTCGATATGTCACGTTACCTGACCCTAAGGTGATGATACCCCGACCTGAGATCTACCTTGGAAAAAAAATTGGCTCCCTGAAGTTGATCGAACAAGTCGTCAATCCTGGATAAGGGATACTTGTTCTTAACTATAACCTTGTTCAGTTGACGGTAGTCGATACAAATTCTGAGAGTACCGTCTTTCTTTCGCACGAACAACACTAGAGCACCCCATGGAGAGATGTTGGGCCTGATGAAACCCTTGCCTAGAAGGTCTTTCAATTGTTCCTTCAACTCCTTAAGCTCAGCCGGATCCATTTTGTGGGGAATAGAGATAGGCTGAGTGTCTGGAAGAAGTTCTATTCCAAAGTCTATTTTCCACTCGCGAGGGACTCCGGGAAGATCTTCGGGAAACACGTCAAGGAATTTGCTGACAACTGCAACTGACTAGATAGTTGGAGTCTCGGAGCTAGAATATTTGACTTGAACTAGGTGATATATGCATCATTTGGAAATGAGCTTCCTTGCCTTAAGGTAGGAAATAAACTGCCCCTTAGGCACTGAAATATTACCCATCCATTCTAAGACTGGCTCATTGGGAAACTGAAACCTGACAACTCTAGTTCTGCAGTCGACTGAGGAATAATCGGAATGTAACTAATCCATGCCATGAATGAGGTCAAAATTGACCATGTCTAACTCTACTAGATTAGCTGGAATAACCTTGCTCAATACTGAGACTGGGCAGTTTCTATATACCCGACTGGCTCTAACAAACTCACCAACTGGGGTAGAGACTAAGAACGGTTCTGAGAGGTCTTATGGACTGATTTCAAACTGAACAGCTACATAAGGAGTCACAAATGATAGTGTGGCTCTTGGATCTAGTAGGGCATATACATATAGGTGGAAAAAACGTAACATACTCGTAACCACGTCAGGTGAGCACTCCTGATCCTGACAAGAGGAAAAAGCATAAAAGCGGTTTCGGTGCTCGCCGCCATCCATACCTGAAGTATTACCCTACTGAGTTGGATGGCCTACTAGGGCTGCTGAAGTAGACTGAGCTCTCCCCCGTCCTACTAAAGGACACTCTTTTAACCTCTGACCCAACTGCCCACATCCAAAGCAACTTCTTTGCTCATGTGGCATTCACCTGAATGATTCTTTCCACATTTAGGACAAGCTAGGTAATGGTTGCTAGCACTGAAACTCTGGGACTTAAATCCAGATGCTCCACCCTTTCGATCCTTGCGAGACCGAAAAGTAGGGGTGTTGGCTGATGTGGGTGCTAAAGTATTCTGTTGCTGCTGCTGCGGGCGACTACCACCGTCGGACCTCTGGTGGCCATAATCCAACTGACTTTTTCTAGCCCGTTTATTCTCCCGCTCCATATCCTTCAACTTTTCTACCTCAATCTGCTAGGCATGAATGATGAGGCTGGAGAGGTCAATGTCCTTGATGAGCATCGCGGTTCTGCACTCCTTAAGTACCAAGTTTGACACTCCATTGATGAATTTGAGCATGCGAGCCCTTGGCTCGGCTACTATCTCTGGAGCATACCTCGACAACCGAGTGAACTCCAACACATACTCATCCACGGTTCTGTTACCCTGCCTTAAATTCATGAACTCCCCGACCTTGGCCTCCCTCAATTCTGGAGGAAAGAATCTATCTAGAAATGCAGTTGCGAACTCTTCCCACTCTATTTGCCCTGCTTCTACTGGCCTCCCTTTCTTCCATTGATTGTACCAAATCTGAGCTACCCCTTTCAACTAGTAGGCAGCCAAATCAACACTCTCCACGGAGCTAACACTCATAATTCGGGTGATCTTCCGCACCTCATCCACAAACTCTTGGGGGTCCTCTCCCACCTTGAATTCATGGAAAGATGGAGGGTTCATTCGGGTGAAGTCTTGAAAGCTAGCAGTTGCTGCAGACCCGTTTGCATTCACTGGAACCACCTGTTGGTTCACTTGGTTGGTCACCATTTGAGACAACAGTTGGATTGCCGCTCAGAATTCTATTGAGGACACTTGGTCGTCTTGAGGGGCTGCTGGAGCTGGTGGGGCAGGTCAGTTGGCATTGTCAGCCCTCCTTCCATTTCCTTATCTTGGAGGCATATTTTTCACTGAAGAGAATAAAGCACGAGTTAGGAGGACATTTTGGGATTCAACTTCAATGCACGATAAGGAGTATGAACAAAAGGGAGTTTTTCTAATAACGTCATGTAGCCTCCCCATCATAAGTGCGGCGCGCTTCACACCCATGAAAAGGACACTACTTGACGCGGCTTTCAGACATCTTAGGATACTCTAAACCTAGGGCTCTGATATCAAGTTTGTCACAACCCGGGTCTACACCCTGGCCGAGACACGGTACTTGGTGCCACAAGTAACCCCAAGTCAACCCATGGTCTATCATTACACTGGTAAACTGAGTAAACATAAGCGAAAGCTTTATAAGAAATAATTATGTAATCAATACTGCTAAAAGTGTAAAATAGCTGAAAAACAATACTAAACAACTATGTCTGAAAGCTAACTACTAACTAATGAGTTGTTGGGACAAGCCCCCAGCTAATCTAAAGTCTAACTGAATAAACAACTAACTGAACAAATAATCATCATCCTCGGAAGGTGAGGACTCACCAAATGACATTGTGCTGATATCATCGGAGGAAAATTACTGACGATGCTGAGACTGAAAACATGCGCCTGTATCATAATACGAAACAGCATAGAAAGTATGCGTCAGTACTTTGAATGTACTGAGTAAGTGAGATACACAATAAGCATAGAAAAATAAGCACTGAATTGAAATAACATGAAATGACCAACTGATACTAAATACTGCTGAAAGCAGAGCTATAACTGATATTGTCATAATGACCCTGACTAATGGTCATAAACATGTCCTGGGACGGAGTGACGGAACTGAGCTAAACTGAACTGAGCTGAACTGACAAGTGGTAAAGTCTATAACTAACATATAATCACGTGAGCTAAACGTAGAGTCCGATATATACACCCTATGGAGAGAGCCCACTGTAACTTGCCAGGGTATGGTGGCTGGCTGGGTGATCACAAGGTTGGGGCTCGTTGGGCCAATAACCTATAGTGGCAATGTAGTTCTAGGAACCTGGGTGCGCTGGAACCCCGATTCGTTTGGTTCTAAGTACTACTCCCACTGGATAGTCCTAACTTGACTATTAAGCTGATAACTCGAAGTTGGGGTCCTCAACTAAGTCAGGAACACTTATTTGCAAGTACACTGAGAGTCTATCGGACCGGATAACTGTAAACTGGTGTTCTAAGACTGGTCAGAGCTACTTATCTACAAGCATCGTAACCGTTTGAAGAACAAACTGATAACTGAAAGTGATGGTTCTAAGATTGGTCAGAGCTGTTTATTTGGAAGCGTCGTAACCCTCTAAAGAACAAAATGATAACTAATAACTAAAATCTGAGACTGGGAGGTATTACTGACACCTCAAGGGAGGCATCAGAATCATCAGTGTCAGATCCCCATGCAGCCATCATTCCATAATTTTCTTTCCTTTTCCTTCTTCTTTTCCTTTTTAGCTCTCTCCTTTTCAGCCCTCTCTTTTCTCCACTCAATTTTTCAGAGTGGACAATCTTTAATCATATTATCTGTTTTGTAGCATTTGTAGCAACCTGCTGGAGACTTCTCATTGCAACCATTTTTGCTACTTGTTTCTTTCTTGTCATAGCTCTTCTCTTTCTTAAGAAACTTCTTAAACTTTTTTTCTAGAAATGCTATTTGATCATCATCAATATCAGGCTCATCACTTTCAAAATCTTTTAAAGCCAATGAGTTTTCTTTGATTTCATCTTCATTCATAAGGTCAGCCATGTTCATTTCATAAGTATTCAAGTTCCCTACTAACTCATCAAGAGTCATGGTAGAGATATCTTTAGCTTCCCTAAATTATAGCAGTAACTTTGACATTCCATTTAGCTTTAGGGAAGATCCTCAGAACTTTGTCAACTTGCTCTTCAGTGGTAAGTATTTTTCCTAGGGAAGATAGTTCATTAATTAGAGATGTGAGCCTTGTAATGATTTCTTGCAGAGACTCGTTGTCCCTCATCCTGAAAGTTTCATATTCAGTGAGTAGCATAGCCACTCTGAATTTCCTTACCTGACTTGTCCCTTCATGAGCATTGGTCAACGCATCTCATATCTGTTTAGCAGTGGTACAGTTTGAAATCTGATTATGCTCATCAGGGCCTATGCCACATACAAGAATGTTCTTCACTTTAGCATTCTTTTTTAGAGCCATCAAATCTTCAGTAATAAACTCAGATCTTACCTTCATCACTTCAACTCCATCCACCATCTTCTTAGGAAGAGTTGGTTCCATGGTGATCCTATCCCACAACTCATAATCTTCTGCTTGAATAAAATTTTCCATGTGTGCTTTCCACCAAATGAAGTGTGATCCATTAAAGAGAGGAGGTCGAGTTGTTGACTGGCCTTCACTATGTCCAATAGGTGGTGCAGAATTCATCATGATCTATCTTAGGTGTTAGCCTTATAAGATAAACCTGCTCTGATACCAATTGATAGGTTGCACGACCACGATTTTACTTATTTACGTTAGTTTATTGCCTATGATTGAAATAGGTCGCAGTAAAATAGTAAGTAAAAAATACAGTATTTTTACGTGGAAAACACCCGGCTCAAAAGGTGAAAAACCACGACCTGTACCTCGACAGAATTTTCTCCAACACTAATTTCAAAGGGCCTCTTCAAACAACAGAATACAACTCTTGTAACCTAAAGGAATTATAAACTCTAATTCCTAGCTACTCACATTCCACCCCAGGAATGTGTTCCCAAACATCTCCTAGTATACTCTACTTGAAGACAAAATCCTCTTAATCCAGTTTATAACTCATTGAATTAAGATTACATCAATTACAACTCAATGACCAACGCCTAGTACAAGATTGTTAACTCTAGCCTATCACTTTATTAGGACCAAGTTCGTCAATTGGATTTCTTCACACTTCAAAAGTTGTAAAATCTCACGCCTTACAGATTTTTTTTTCTCTCTTTGTGAGTGCAAAGTTGCTTTGAGAAGTCACACTTCTACATATACATAACTCTTAACATCATAACTTTAACATCTTTAATAGAACTACATTTGCCCGCCTTAGAAGTCTACTCTAAGTAGGAGGATCCTTCAAGTCTATCTCTTGGTTTCCTTTGTGTTTTAATCAAACTCCAACTCTTACAAATCAGCACATGCTCAATCCCTTTTCGTCAGAGAGTTGTTCTTCACTTCGAACTGCCCATCAAATCAAACTCTTCTTGACTTAGAGTTCTACTTCAAGTGAGACTCCTTCTTCGAGTCAAACTCTTTGTTTCTTTAGTGTTGTAGTAGAACTCCAACAATTCAATTTAGCATATATTTATTTCATTGAGATTGTATGACATGGCTTAACCATCTTTTGATACGTGCAGCTTATCTCTATTTGAACATTTACTACTGCCGCATGGCTTCTTTAAACAGTAAATTTTATATTCCCTTGGAATAACTTAATTGACCTGTTTCATCACCTTTGTCAATCATCAAAACTACAAAAATCGCAACAAATCTAATTCTCGCTTACTATCTCTTTTTTCATGTTCTGTCCAGAATTTAAAAAATCTAAAAGATTTGAAGAACTGTAAAGTATTTTCTCCATGGGACAATAAGAAAGGAGCATGATTTGATCTTGTCCTAGATAGGTGTTCCATTTCCAAGTGTCCTAAAAAACCAGTTCTAGAATTGTTGATTAGTAACCATCTTATCTAATCTGTTGAAAATACATTCTTCGTCAGCTCTACCATTCCACCGGTTATATGAACGCCTTTCAAGTTAATTTCAAATAATTCCCAGGAATTTATGCAGAAAACAAAATCTTCATACTAAATGATATTTTTTTACACCAAATTCACTTTTGTTTATTCTTTTCTTTTTCTCCCACGCAAACAAGTTGGCAGTGAACACCACAATAATAAAAAGATTTTTACCTAGGGACAAACCGGCGAGCAAGTTCATTAACTTACCCCTTAACATACACCAGGCAAATCACTTAGATTTAGATTAAGATATACAAACTACAAAGGCTACACCACAGAACAAAAAATAATAGCAAAATGTACACAATACCAGCACCCAAGCCAAATGCCCAGAACCTGCCACAAAAATAGAACTCTAAAAACAAAAACTATAAAATTGATAAGCGAAAAAACAGCTTTACAACACAAAAAGACTGCAACCCTCCAATGCATCTGACCTCCATAATCAAGCTATGAAAGACCACCCTAACATTATACTTCAATATAAGATTCAGACATATGGTCCCGGCAATCTTGCTGACCACAACATATCAACATCGAGAACCCTTAATGCACAAGCAGCGGTGTCTTTCAATGGAGATCCATCAGCACCAAATTCACTAACATAATTACAAAGACCGGAAACCCTGGTTTCATTTCAAACAAAGGGTACAGTTTCAATCTCTGTCCACATTTGGTATATACTCTCTTGAATGTATTATGCACTTGTGTCTGCCAAGAGATTAAGGACCTCATTGTCATCAAAGTTCGAGCCCAATGCAAGATCGTAAGGGGTTTTACTTTCTCCATCCAAAGCATGTGGATCAACACCCCTGCAGTTAATCACACACAGGACAAATTTTAACAGACGGAGAATCGCTTTTGCTTACTGATATGGTCTGCAGAAGGATAAATCTGTAAGGAAGATGCAACTGCCCTATAGGAAGATTATTAAAAAAATATGACCACCCCAACCCAATGAAACATTAATGAGGAAATATATAAGAATTAGCGCAGTATATGCTACTTTTGATTACCTTGCAAGAAGCAACTTGGCAAATGCAGCTTTGCCTCTTACAACGCACCAATGAAGTGGTGTCTGACCACTTGAATCTGAAGCATTTACATTTGCACCATACTGCATAAGAAGCTCCAGCATCCCTAGGTCAGCAGTTTCACAAGCAAGGTGTAGAAGGGAGCACCCATCAAAGTCCCCAATTATATGCCTTTCACTTGGACTTGCCAAGTCCATTTTTAAGCAAGTAGAACTCTGATCAGTGTATGGTTGTTCTTGTAACAGCATTACTTTGGCAAGGGTTAAGGAAGAATTAGACACAACTTGCTTGTAAAGAGCATTAACATCTGCTTCAGAGCTTACAAGAAGGCGATACACAGCTTTCTTATCATTAGCTCGAACAGCCTCCCACATCATTTGTGCCACAGAGTGACTGTCCTTGGTCCGACGAACAAATGATTTATCTGCATACTGTGATAATGGAGAAATTATTAATTAATAACCAGGAAAGTATTGCAAAAGACGTAAGAGTCAGAGTGAAGTCAATGCTGTAGGAGAAAATGAACATGTTAGGCTTAAAAGACGGCTGCTTTTTTTTTTCAAGTTAGACAGGCAACAATAAGCTCAATTCTCCCATAAACATAAGGGTGGGCTTGCATGCAAGCCAAATGACAGTAGGTTCATTTGAGTGCTTTGCACTTAAAAGACATCATTCCCTACATATTTCAGACTATGGATGTGAGAAGCAGGTTAGGATTTCTGTTGTTTGTTCTATGCTTAAGTGGATTTTTTTTCTTTTTGGGAAGGGAGGGCTATGGGTTGAGATTGAATGTCATTTTTGTTCTTCTCCGTAGTTCAATTCCTCGGGCCACAGTTACCAAGCTCCCAAACATGTCAAGAGACTTTATTTCTAAACACATGATATCCATAGAGTTTGCCAAAATCAGAGTTCCTAGAACAAAAATGGGACAAAAGGAATCTTCTTGATGGTGTTCATCTCAGACCGCAGTTCAAGCTAGACTCTGTTATCCTCAGAAATCCTTGTAGACTCACAGTGACAGGAAACTCAACATTACCACCAGATTTTTTGTCATGTAACACTTCACACAACCAAAGATGTCTCTTTCTACAAATCTACTTTAACATGATCAAAAAAAAAAAAGATGTCTCTTCTACAAATCTGACTGATGCAAAAGTACTAAACAACTAATTTTTTAAACAATCACGGAGAATGATGGTAGACCTTTGCATGGATAAATTTCTCCTTGGTTGAAATGGGATCAGCATGACTTGGCTTGCTGATGTAGAGCTGTTGCTGTTTATCAGATCTGTACGAGCTTCAGTTTCCAATGGCCAAGCTATATCAGAAAGATGAAGATAAAACTTCAGAAAGAAATGATTTGAGTAGGTAACTTACCTGGCAGCGGAAATATTAACTTGGAAAGCACCTCGTGCTTGCAGTGACTCCTCCCAGACTGAATTTGCAAAGGTATTCCCCAACGACTGAAATAAAGCTATAACAGAAGGCTCCCATACTTTGACATCAAGTGTCAGTGACCTCACCTGCAGAGAGATGATCGCAACTGAGGACAAGATGTAGAAAACCAGCTCAATGCACCAATATAAATGTTATAACTGGTTGTTAACTATAGAAAGGCCATTCCACTACAATGTTCAGAGGGGTTTATCCAAATAGGTGCTCAAAACACATCTTTTCTAAACAACTCCAACTCTGTCAGAAAGAAGAAAACCAACATGCATCCCTTGCAAAAGCTAGTCTAAAGTTTCATAATCTATCGGTACACCAGTATCACAAGTATCTTTAAAGCTACATGAAGAGAAGCACTATAAAATTCATGTTTCTGACTATTCAGCTAACTAAAGAATTTTACATAGTCACATATATTAGTGCCATGAACCGAGTGGCCCAAAATTCATTTAGAAAAAAGAAAGAGCCATGAATCAGGCAGAAATACATGAGTGTCAATCTCCAAAACAACCAAACTAACTAGTTTCCAGTCAATAAAAATATGAGAATAAGAAACAACCTTTTAGGTGATCTTGTACCACTCTGCTGCTTAAAGTTCAAAATTTTAATAAAACTCTAGTATGTTAAATACAATGTAAAATCCATGCAATTGCTAGAATACACTTTTGGGCTTTCCGACTTTAACTTTTCTATAACTAGGAACAAATGAATATGCACCTAAAAGAAATGAAATTTAGATCCTTTGAGTGTGCACATAAAAGAAATGAATTTTAGATCCTAGCAAGAGGCAGTATAGCCTGAGGCTACATAATACGTAGCAGAAATCTAAAAGTTCACCTTTGATATATGCACACCAAGATTACGATGAACACCTGAACATTCAATACAAACAAGAACACCAAGATTTAAAGATGCCCAGTCTGGTTCAGCAGCACCACAATCAGCGCACTTATCATTCCCGCATACTCTACGTAATGTGCCAATTGGCTGTTCAGTTTTTGGACCAGATCGTAGCTGTTGTGAATTTCTGAAAGGGCGCTCATGATGCGCTGATGTAAGCCTGTCGGATGGATGGTCTTCAACTGCAGGCGGGTCAAAATCTGAACTTTCAAATGAACTGCTCTCACTGGCAGATCGATGATGACCACTTCCCATAGGACTGGTAGGCAAACACTGAAATAAAGATTGCACATTGTTATTGATTGTGCACCGAATTGAAGGCAATAAAACTGTATAGCAGCTTCCAATAGTTACCCTATCAGGAGCCTGAGAACTCAACAAAGACGCAATAACTCCCGTTATTTTCTCAATCCAATCCATTTGGTCCAAGGCACTCTCTGCCTACAATAAGAGGGAAACCTATAAATTTTGATCCCACAATTCTAACGCGCTCTCCCCCCTGCAACAACAGTGCAACGGTTGGCATGAGATATCCAAAATGAAAATTCTATAGCAATTCACCTGCAAGGTGTAGCTCTTTGTAGGGGAGATAATCCTGAAGCAAAACCGCAGATCTGATTGGTCAGCATCAACCTTTATTGTTGATGTCAAAAGGTTTACAGTGTGATGAGCAACAGACTTTTCATCATGTACACCACCATGATAATGGGACGAAAGCCAGCGACTTAGAAGTCCAGAACCAAGCTCTGAACTATTTCTTTGGCCAGAATGTTGACTGCCTGACCCCTGCAGAATAGAAAGTGAACTTAATAGGCCACAAATTAGGGTTGGATGGTATTCCTTTTACATCCCAGCCTATACTGCAGATAGAACTCACAGATGGTTTTGTGTTCTGTTTGCGATAGTAGTACAACATTCCACGGCTATCAAGAACAAAGAACCTTCTTTTCCAGTCTCCCCTCAAATTTGATGAGCGCTTTGATAGATAACCTTGTCTGATGGTTTGAACCTGAAAGATC
This sequence comes from Datura stramonium, assembly GCA_018107945.1. Lineage (NCBI taxonomy): Eukaryota > Viridiplantae > Streptophyta > Magnoliopsida > Solanales > Solanaceae > Datura > Datura stramonium. Next base: position 47,237 of record JACEIK010002830.1, read on the forward strand.
ACTGTAGTTTTAGCTGATGATAGGTGTGAAGGGTTAACAAAAGGAGTACTTAAAATCATGAAAGCAATAATAAAGGGTACAATAAAATTAATGCAAGGGCTCCAGATGATATAATAGTTTCAACACCTTTCCCCTTGCAGCAGATTGCATGACAGCTTCTATTTGCTTATGTGAGCTTCTGCCAATGGCTTGTATACCATCTCCATTAGGAGATCCATTAGAACCATTGGACAACCACCTGCTCTCTCGATCTACTTGTCTCTTGTATTCTTGCATCTTTTCATTAAGAGCTGCCTTCTCATAATTGGAGCGTTCTCGAGACTGTTGTGCGTAAGTCAGGACCTGCAAAAAGAAAATGACACATGAATATCTACAGTCTATGAGACAGCAACAGATGTAGATTACTGTTTATGCACTTCAAATATCATGTCAATCGGCAACTCAAGTGTTCAATAACTCCCAATTCCATTCATTGTAGGTCCCCTGAAAAGACGACGAGTCAGTGGTACATAGTACTCCCTCTTTTCCAACTTATGTGACTTAGTTTGACACGATATGGAGTTTAGGAAAGAAACAAGCTTTTGGAACGTGTGGTCTTAGCGGCTATAAGACTTTTGAAACGAGTGGTCTTGCAAACGCCCTAACATTTGTGTGGCTACAAAAGCTTCTCGTTAAGAATAAAACGGGAAGTTCAAAATAAAATTATTTTCAAATATAGAAATGTTCCATTCTTTTAGGAACGGACTAGCAATGAGATAATGTCACATAAAAAGGAAGAAAGAGAGTAACACATAAGAAATAGTCCTTGAAAAGCGGAATAGCCTGGTGACCCTTGTACTTCTTTCGATTTGTCTCCTAGTCCCTGTACTTCACAAAGCTTCAAATGAACCTCTTAACCTATTTAAAAAGGGTATTATGAACACCTCCAGACACGCGATACTCACTTACCTGACGTGGATGACAAATCAATGTCCATGTCATCTTATTTAGCACAAAATAATAATTTATTTTTTTCTATTATTTGAAGTTTTTCTAAATTCTTTTTTATTTTTCACTTCACCATCTACTACATTCCTTCCTCCACGAAAAATGGGAAATTACTTTCATCTAAACCATTTTCACAACAGTTGAAATGAACTCATTGGGTAGAGACTAAAAGAGAAACAGAATTTAAATAAAAGATCAAGAAAGGATCCAATTCCAAAGCCAAAAATTTTTAATAAACTGCTAAAAAATCTGATACCAGTATGCTCTCCCAGCTCCAAGAAAATGATGAAGATGAAGAGTTCATTGAAACAAAATCAATTTATTACGTGTAAAAATAAGGGAAATATAAATAGTTAATAATAGGCAATGGTTGATGGAACCCAACGAGGATTTTGTTCTGCTGGTGAAGTTGAAATTGTAGTTGGAGACGAAGTTCTAACCATTGATGACTTTGTCTAGAACATAATTGCCTTTCGTAACTATATTATTTTCAATTTTCTGGAAAAGTGGATCAAATCACAATACAATTGTGAATAAATAATTTTATGATTGGGAAATCTAAAACCAGCAAGAATCATCTCTGAATTTTACAAAAAATCTTGGCTGTCCATGAATTTGATTGCAACCACCACCTTACTAGTTCTCTTTCATCAATTTTTTTAAATCAAATAGCTCCATTTTATCCAAATCTGAAAGGGAAATCACCGCCTTCAAGAAAAAACAGCAAGAACTCATCACCTCTAAGCCGCCATCGCCAGAAAATAACCAGCAAAACTCCAAAATAGATAAAATAGAAATCCAATTGAGTCTTCTGAAGTTCCACTTGAAAACCCACAAAAAAATGGAGGGGAAAGTGGAATGTGCTTAATGACTTTAGCACTATTCTAAAGACGTAAGGAGTCAATTGAGCAGAATAACTCCTGAACCATTCAACAAAGAAGTAATTGTGAGAGAGTTCTTAGAAGAGAGAGAGAGAGAGAGAGAGAGAGAGAGAGAACACTTATTATCTGAATGAATGGATTCATACACTGTTTATGACTGCTAGATATGTAATATGTTGCTAACCCTCACTAACCAACTGTTTAATTAGCTAACAAACTTCTAACAACCTTTAACTTCTACTAACCAATCAATTAACTACCATTAACTAATCAAATGACTAATATGCCCTTCTATACAATTTAGGCATATAAGAACTTCTTCCCCTCTTAAATGTCCTTGTCCTCGAGGACAAACTCAGGAAATTGCTGCTTACAAGACAACTTCTTCGCCTCTTAATGTCCTTGTCCTCAAGGACAAACTCAGGAAACTGCTGCTTACAAGACAACTTCTTCCCCTCTATGTCCTTGACCTTAAGGACAAACTCAGGAAATTGCTGCTTAATAGAGTAGAGATCCATCCTGGTACTGTCCTCAGGGGAGCAATTAAACCACTTCACCCAAAACATGTGTAATTTGCTTGTGTGTTTTGAAATCTGTCTGCTCTCAAGAATAGCTTCAGGGTACAATACAAGGTAGTCATGGGAAGACAGGGCTACTGGAAGATCAGGAACCACAGGGGCAGCACCCACTTGTGACTTCAACTAAGACACATGAAAGGTGTGATGGATTCTAGCATGGGGGAAGGTCCAAGTAATAGGCAACAGTCCCAATCCTCTTGAGAACTTTGAAAGGGCCAAAGTATTTAGCTCTGAGATTGTGATAAAAGTGACCCTCCAGAGACATCTATCTATAAGGTTGAAGTTTGACAAATACTATATCTCCAACAGTAAAACACCTGGGGCTTCTCCTCTTGTCTGTCTGAGCCTTCATTCCAGACTGAGCCAAGGTAAGGTGATTGTTTCAACAACCTAATAGTTCTCTCCCTAGCCTGCAAAGACCTATCCACCTTATTCACCATAGAGCTGTGTGGGATGTAAGAGAGATGAAGAGGAGGTTTCCGACCATACAACACTTCAAAAGGAGTCATCTGGACAACAGAATGATAGGTGGTGTTGTACCACCACTCAGCAAGTGTGGAAACTAGTCCCCCCTCCCCCTCTTTTAGGTCTATCAATTTCACATACATCTCAAATAACTATTCAAACACTTGTTCACAGCCTCAGTCTGACTATCTGACTGAGGATGACAAGTTGTGGAATGGTGTAACAGACTCCTTGGACTACAAACAACGCTTGCCAAATCTTGCTGAGATAGATGGTATCCATGTCACTCACAATGGTCTGAAGAAGACCGTGTAATTTGTAAATATGTCTAGAAAAGCTTGAGCTACTGTTGATGTTGTATAGGGATGAGTTAAGCTAATAAAGTGAGCATACTTGCTCAACCTGTCCACTACTACCAAAACGACAGCCTTGTTGTGTGAGTTAGGGAGGCCTTCAATAAATCCAATTTGATATCCTGCCAGACCTTATCAGGGATAGGGAGCGGTTGCAACAAGTCTGAATACTTCACATTTTCTCCCTTAAACTGTTGGCAAGTAGAGCAATGCTTGACATGGTCATAGACGTCCTGCTTCAGACCCTTCCAGTGATATATTTGGTTCACCCTATGAAAAGTAGAAGTCGTACCAAAGTGACCCCCAACAGCACCGCCATGCAAAAAATTGAAGGATGTCACCCCTGAGCTGGTTATCATGTCCAACCATTATTTTCCACTTCCTGTATAAAACTCCACCCTGCAACAAATAAATAGGATTGGAGAGTGCATTGCTAGACAGTTGTAATATTAACTGTTGCAAGGGTGAATCCTTGTCATATAAAGTTCTGGTTCTGATCAGGAAATCAGATGTAACTATGGACAAGGTATGCAACTGAGCCCCTTCCAAAGAAAATCTGGATAGTGCATCTGTCACTAAATTTTCCTTCCTTTCTAATATAGGATAGTGTAATCATGCCCCATGAGTTAGGCAACCCGTTTCTGTTGGTTGGGTAGAATCTCTTTGTTCCAGTAAGTACTTCAGAGTGTGATGGTCAATTTGATAAAAAATGCCTCCCACTCAAGTAGGGTCTCCATTTATCCACTGCAGCCACAACAGCCATCATCTCCTTCGCATACACAGGGAGACACAGAGAACTGTTGGTGCCTTAAGACTCAACTCTTTACTTATATAAGCCAGAGGATGATCATTCTGCATTAAAACAGCCCCAACACCATGACCACAGGCATCATTTCAATGGTGAATTCCAGGTAAAAATCAGGAAGGACTAATACAGGAGTTGTGCTCATGGCTTGTTTCAGCTGCTCAAATGCAAAGTTGTTGAGTCAGAACACTCAAACCTATCCTTCTGAGAGAGATTTGTAAGAGGTTTGGCTATAACCCCATACCCCCTTATAAACCTTCTATAGTAACCAGTGAGACCCAAGAACCCACTGAGTTCCTTGATAATCCCAAGGACAGGCCACTCCATCATCACCACAACCTTCTGTGGGTCTGCTGCTAGCCCCTCCTGAGCAATAATATGACCCAAATAATCCACCTCTTTCTTGGAAGGAACACTTGCTAAGTTTGACAGCTAAGGTGTGATGCCTCAGCACCATAAAAGCCTGTTCCAAGTGCAACAAGTGAGAAGGCCAAGAGGGACTATAGACCAATATGTTATCAAAAAAAAAAAAAACAAGTATAAACTTCCTTAGGTAAGGCTGGAAAATAGTGTTCATTAAACTCTAAAAAGTAGAAGGTGCATTTGTTAGTCCAAATGGCTACAAACTCATAGCGGTCATTATGAGTCCTGAATGTTGTCTTCTCACTGTCTGCCTCAGCCATCAGGATTTGATAATATCCTGCTCTAAGATCCAACATAGAAAAGTATTTGGAACCTCCTAATTCATCCAGAAGTTCCTCTATCACAGGATGGGAAATTTCTCCTTAACAGTGTGACTTTTAGTTGTCTATAATTAATGCATAACCTTCCAGATCCATCCTTCTATTTAACCATGAATAGAGGAGAGGATAAGGACTTACACTTGGTCTAATGACCCTTGTATCCAGAATTTCTTCAATCATTTTTTCAATTTCATCCTTTTGACTTACAGCATAGGTGGAACCCCGTCCTTCAATATAATCTTGTGATCATGAGCTCTTCTGGAAGCAGTCCTGTAGGTACCTCAAACAAGGAAGAGTATTGATATAAAGTGTTTGCAAGTCTGTAGGAACTTCTACTTACCGAAGGTTGAGGGATGTCAGACACTGCTACTCAGCTTGAACAAAGGCTCCAGATATCATGCTCAACTGAGTAGGTTGGCCAATAACTTTTGCATTTTCTGAGTACTCACCACCTTGGATGAACCAGGTGGACTCCCTCTTAGTGAAATCTTCTTCCCTTGAATCTGAAACTCCATTTTCAACTACTTGAAATTCCATTTGATATGCCCCAAAATAATGAGTCGTTGAATTCCTAGGACTACATCTGCTCCTCCCAAGGGAATCACCAACGTATCAGCCATAAAATCTACCCCTTGCATCCTCCACTTCACTTTCTGAGTCATAAACTTGCTATGCACCTTGCTCCCATTCGCCACAGCCACAGAGAAAGCAGGGATGACATCAATCTGCATACCCAATTTCTTGACAGTATTGACATCCATAAAATTGTGTATTGATCCAGAATCTACTAGTACATGAACCATTTTCCCTTTTACAGACCTTTTTACTCTCATGGACCTATAGTCTACTGTCCCATCCAAAGGATGAACAGACATTTGAGGACTCAATTCGGACTCTTCCATGTTCTCTTCTTCCTCAGCTTCCCTCAACTGCTCTTCTTCATCCCATTCCACTACTAATTCTTCCATCTCATCCTCTACTTCAAGGATATATAATTGTTTCTTCCTTTTACATTCATGATTAAAGATGTATTTCTCATCACACCAAAAACATAACCTCTCCTGAGCTCTTTTTGCATTCATTTCTACCGTGGACAACTTCTTGGATGCAGTTGGTACACTTCTACCATTAAAAGTGTTGGATTGCAAGATCTGCCCCTACTAAACCCCTTTACTACTTTCAGCCTGATAGTGGTTCCTATAATTTGGGTTCCAAGAAGTACCTGGAGTAGGCAGTAATGCCTTAGAATTCTTGATGAATGACTGATTTTGCAACTTCAGTGATGGCTCAGCTAACTTGGCCAAATTATAAGCTCTCATCAAGGTTCCTGGTGCCAACATTCTGATTTGAACTAAAATTTCAGGTTTCAGCCCATTGACGAAGCAACTAATGGAATATTCTTCTATCAACTCCACTTGATTCAACAATTCCTCAAATTTATCCAGAAATTCTTGAACACTTCCATCCTATCTCAAACCTCTTAGTTCGGCCATGGGATCATCCTTCAAAGTATGGCTAAATCTAAGATTCAAGGGCCGCAGATAATCTCCCCAATTTGGGAGCCCTCATCCCAATCAGGATTTCAACATAGCTTGGTGCCATTGAAGGGCTCTTCCCTCCATATTACTCGCCGCCAATTTCACCTTTAATTCTTCTGGGGTTTCATCAACCTCAAAGAATTGTTCACACCTACAAATCCAACCCCTCAAGTCCTCGCCAGTAAAACTAGGAAATTCCACCCGCGAATAATGAGTGTCAACTAGATTGTGATTTTCTCCTCCATTCACCTGCACGCCGCCATTTTTCGTGAATATTTTCTTCCATTGGAGCTCAATTTCGGATCATTTCCATTATCAAGTAACAAATCTAGGCCACCGTCATCCCCATATTTCGCATCTAACCTAGCAAATTATCCACATCACGCCTCAATTCCTGCTTGGTCGTCATCGACCCTGAGTTTCGATCCAGCTCTGACACCAAATGGAATGTGCTTAATGATTTTAGTACTATTTTGAAGACTTAAGGAGTCAACTGAGCAGAATAACTCCAGAATTGTGAGAGAGTTCTTAGAAGAGAGAGAGAATTCTTATTATCTGAATGAATGAATTCATACTTAGAATAATCTAGAATTGAGAGAGTTTGTAAAGTAGGAGAGAGGGTCTCACAAATACCTGAATGAACAATCTGCACTGCTCTGCGACTGCTATATGCGATCTGCTGCTAACCTTCCACTAACCGACTGTCTAATTGACTACCAAACTTCTAACAACCTTTAACTGCAAGTCTGCTACTAACCAATCAATTAACTACCATTAACCAATCAAATGATTACTATGCCCTTCTATACAATTTAGACATATAACAGAAAGAAGAAGAGAAAGGGAAGGATGTTGGAGGGGGGAAAGAAAAGAAATGAGGGATGGGGAGTTTGACGACAGTAGTAACTTGGAGGAGGAAGAAGAAGGGATCTTTTAGCACTTTTTTTTTTAACTTTATCTTTTGCCTCTTCTTTTTATTTTTAACCTTTTTTTCCTTATTTTAATCTTTTTAATCAAAATTATTATTTTCACTCTCTTTATTCGCGTGTGGTACACACACTTTGACCACTTCAGTCAAGTTAACGCCACATAAGCTCAGTCAACGGTCATGTGTTTAAAATGATTTTTTTAATCAAGTTTGAGTGTTCACTTGAAACTTCATGAAGAATAGGGACCGGATTGGCAAACCGAAACAAGTATAAGGGTCTTCCCAGCTATTCCGCCTCCTTGAAACATTACAAGAGTGTTGTCGTGTATGTTGAGACTCATGAGACATAGGGAGACATGACAAGTGCCAGTTGGGACCATTCTAAGTATTAAAAGAAAAAAAATGAGGACAGTTGGCAGGAAGATGCAAGGTATTCTCGTTTTCCGTCACCTAAATGTAATTTTGATCATTAATCTTTCTGTAGGAAATAAACCAATAATTTGTCGCTACCTATTTGTGATTTTAATTGAAGGGACCTCAATCAAATTGCCACCAATGAAACCAACAAGAAGACAAACCTGATTGATATATGGCTCCATCTGATGCAAAAGCTCATATCCCTAAAGGATAGAAATAGAATGTGAGAAATTGAAAATAAATAGGCTAGAATAGCTCCCAACTGTATAACATGCCTGTTTGAAATAACGAAGATGAGCATCCATTGTACCACTAACTGCTTCCAGAAATTCAAACCGTTTCTTTGCTTCAACATTAGAAAGAGTGGTTACCTGGATTTAGGATTCATAAAGGAAAAAAAAGTCAACATGTCATTGCTATTGTGGTAACACTTTTTGAATCATAAAATCTAAGAGATTCCTTGAGATGCTCTAACTCCAGATTCACTCACCAAACTAAATCGAGCTTGCTCGAAAGTTGATCTTGCGTTATGAAGTTCCTGGAAAAGTTAAAATAGTGTTATGTAAGTTTTTTTGCCTTACTTTATTTTGAAAGTAGGCAATAATATGTGCAAAAGTTAAACAAGAGTGATTTCAGAATGTTATAGGCAGTACGAGTGGCTAGCTGCTATGTCTGTCTATACCTCCTCCAGTACACTGGCAATGTCACTTTTTGTGCCTTTCCTTAGTGACAAAAACTTCTCACGAGCCTGCAGCACGGAGCATATACCAAGGAGAATTAAATAATGTTTATTGATATAATAGAAAATCCCTAAATCAACAACAGAGGAAGTGTTCCTAATATTTTAACTCAGAACTCCAATTATCTTGCAAGTTTTTGTGCAAACTTAAAGAGTTCCTTCAACCCCATTGAAGTGCTAAAATATATCACCTGGAGAAATTTTTAAATGGGAAGAAATGATCGAGGTAAACCAGAATATTGTGATAATAGTCATGTAGTAGCAATGCATTACAACATTTTCTGAAAATAAGTCGTTTAATCCCATTACCAACATATAGGATACTTAATAGAGGAATGGTTTATGCTTATTGAACAGTTATATTTGTTAAAGAAATGAATCTTGGACCTAACTCAACCCCAAAACTAGAACATGAAAGGAGGATTGCCTAAGACCATAGAAGGAGACCACGCATCCCATTAACCACCGATGTGGGACTTTGTTACAGACACCCTCATGCACAGGGTTGGACATCTGGAGAGTAGACAATTCAATATGGGGGCCCAATAACGGGTGAGATGGGTCCTGCTCTAATACCATGTTAAAGAAATGAACTTTGGGCCTAACTCAACCCCAAAAAGTTAGCTCATAAGGGAGGATTGCTCAAAACCATAGAAAGATACGACCCATCCTATTAATCACTGGTGTGAGATTTCTTCTCAGTTATCTACGGGAAAAAATATATCTTCAAATGCATCAGATGGTGAAATTTCTCGCAAGAATTAGGAATAAGAATACCTGATCATAAATTAGGCTAGCCTTGTCAAAGCGCTTCCGAGCTTCCTGCACAAATAGAAGTCCTTGTAGCAAATACTTACACAATCGTTTTATATTTGGGTATTTAAGCCCACAAAATCAGGTTTCACATATGGATGTTCTTGTTCATTTTTGAAATGACCGAGAAACCCCAAAGGCCAATGGCGCATTGTTCGAAATTCGGCAGATAATGGGCCCACCTTGCACGTTATCCACTAAAATACCATACTTTTGACTGTGGCAGGGTTCAAAACCATGACGTGTGCCCAACCCACAGCACACACTTACCTTAATACTAAAATACCATGACTTTGCTTAACAAAGTCATGGGACACATTAGATGTTTATATTATCCTGAATTAGCAATCAAATGCCTGTTAGAAAAGAAGGGAAGTCAAAGAATGGTAGTACCTTGACATCTTGCAGATCTATGTTAACGAACTGCAGTAACCGATCATTCAGCATGTGCTCAACCTGAGAAGACAGTATGAATGTTGGAGAAGTAGGTGGTTAGTTAAATGCATATGCCACTACCAAACTAAATGGAATCCTTGCAACTCTATTTTTTTCTTAAGGGCCAACTTGTGTGTATCTCGACTATTCCATAGGGTACCTGCTACCTCCCAACAACACAGGTACCAGATAAATCTGCCCACAAATGCTTGGGCAGATGGGAAGAAATCACCTGCAGTTATATTTTTATTCTTTCCATAGGAAGGAGAGCCTTGAAGGAGGAAAGATCATGAAATTGGATGATAGAATGAGTGAAGTCAAGAAATATGCCAGGAAAAAGAATAAAATATCAAACAGCAACTCTGCTAATGATAGAAACACAACAGCAAATAGTTCAACTAGCACAAGAAGAAATTTCATAAATTACTAACAAACGAAGTCAACACTAAAGTTCGCATAAAAGAGAGACAAAAAGTAGAGGGAATAAAAAAAATCATATTTCTTTTTCATCAGGAAAGAGAACCATATTTCTTAGGTCACAGATGGTGGAAATCAAGAGTTTTGTGTTCTTAGGGGCCGTTTGGTTACAGGTTAGAGTTATGCAGTTATTAGTAATACATGAATTAGTTATGAGGAAATCTATGTATTATTTATGTGGGTTTTAGTTATTCATGTATTAGTTATGTAGGTATTAGTTATGCAAGTATTAGTTATGCAGGGTTTAATAATGTAGAAATTACAATATATGAATTATTGATTATAATTACAATATATGAATTATTGATTATTGAATATTTAATTATTGTAAATTAATATATATTATTTACAAATAAGTAAAGTAAACAAATAGTTAAAAAATTATTGTATAATTAAATTCATTATTTTAAAATAAAAATAGAAGTGCAAATATACACTTCAATTAAAAAAAAGTGAATCAATAATAATTTAATTATATATATAAAATATTCTTATTATCCAAATATTCACTTCTCCTACGAATTTATTTTGTTGTGCCTGCCATGATGGATGAATGATGGCACAATTTACATTGCTAAACAAAATATCAAATATTTATCTTTTTCCGTTGGAGGTCTCATCATGAAGAGTGAAGACCAACTGAAAAGAGCTTCATACAATTTGGATACAAGTGATCAATATGTACTCTGTCTCATAGTCGCAGTAACGTAACATGAAGATAATGATTTAATTATATATACCATTTAATTAAATATATATATATATATATATATATATATATAAAATTTTATATTTTCTTTTGTTATTATGTTTATGTTTTAAGACTATCTCACAATCATGTCTAGAATATCCAAAAAAAAAGGTACACCGAATAAAAATAATAATAACTAATTCTGGATAAATATATACAGAAGAAAGTATAATTTTAAAAAAAAGTACCCAATTAAAAAAGAGGGATAAATGTGTAATTTTATTATTTTAATCCATGTATAACTAATACCCACATAACTTATTCCAACTTCTACCCCGCATAAAATTATACATAGATTTCCTCATAAGTTATGTAAGTTTTAATTATGTAGAATTACTAAAAACATAACCAAACATTGCATAACATTAATACATGAATAACTTTTATACAACATTTGAAACCTACCAATCAGACATTGTATAAAGTTAATACATGAGTAACTTTTATCCTATTTGGTAACCAAACAATGTATAAAATTAATACATGAATAACTAAGTTATTCATGTATTATTTTGGCCTTTATCCAGTAATCAAACGGCCCCTTAAAGTTTAAGATGGGCAAGATTTTTTTTGGAGAATATAAGATGGGCAAGACTTTAACACAGATATTGCAGAAATGAGTGTCCAGGACACTATAGAACGTAAAATGGAGCTCAATCAAAATGCATTTACTTAGAAGCCATATACTGCATATCAACGTGAAAGATAACTGGTCAAGGCAATAATTCGGAAGCACATCCCACAGAAAAGGATAATATTGAATAGTTGTTTTGGAGTTATCTCTTGAAAGGAAACCAATGCTGCTTTCTTCCCTGAATAAGGAGGTCGAGCAATACAGCCTCCGGAGGAATATCGCGACAATAACATAAAATTGAGAAACAAGAGATACTGAAAACTTTTACCTGCGACCGAAGAACTTCCTTATAAGTCCCGATTTCCCTCAGCGCAATAGTAAATTTAGTCATTACAGGGCCTACAATTAGAACTAAGTAAGTGACAGAACACTTAACGGGTCATTATTCAACTACAGATCACATGTTGAAACTGGACTTTTCATATGAAACTTGCAAAGTAAGGTGGGAAAGGATGCATTTATCAAGGTCAAAGCACTAAAGTTAGAATATTGAAAAGGTGTTTCTGCATTTAGTAGAGCCAATCTCTCTATGCTGGTCAGACAAAAACTTTTGATGAGAAACGACATTTAGCTGATGCCAAAAAATGAGGTGAGAATAGTTGTGGAGATTTTCAGTCAGACACTAACTTATGCTATCTGGATACTTTATAAGACATACTATGTTACAAAGTAGAACTGTAGATGTCCTCAACTAAATTCTGATCATTAACAACTATGTAAATTCTATTTAGTGAATAAGCAGAACAGGTCCAGGAAGTTTTCTCAACCCCCAAGACATTCTCGTCAAACTTGGCATGTGGATAATCGGAGATGTGATCCAAACTCCAGATTACATAAACAAGAACCACATTAAATGTTCAAGTCTCATTGCGCAGTTCCCTCAAATGGCGATACCAATTAGGCAGATACCAACAACAACAACAACAACCCAGTGTAATCCCACCAAGTAGGGTCTAGCGAGGGTAGAATGTACGCAGACCTTACCACTACCTCAGAGGTAGAGAGGTTGTTTCCGGTAGACACTCGGCTTTAAGAGAAACAGACCCAGCAACAAAAAATAAAATAATAGAGAGAGACTTGAGACTATAATCAGTGTAGTGGATGACCTTTTTTCTTTTTTGCACAAGTCAGTGAATTATTGGATCATTGAACATCCATAGAAGGTTACTGGACTGCTTTCTACGGGAAATGGTAAGGATTGAAAAAATTATATATTTCCCAGACTATTAATTTCTCATGTTTCCATTGCTCAATGCGATGTCTCTTCATCTATGAACCATAAGAAGTGCATCTCATGTTTTGTGAATTGTTATTAGCACTTGAAAAAAATTACAAAAGTGGACAGAGAAAATGGTGTGTGAAGTGCTGATCCCATTGCTCTAGGATAAAAATATATCTGCCAAACATCATATGAATTTATGTACCAGCTCTTTACATACCTCCAAACGCAACACTGATGGGATCATTGTGCCCCCCGCCAAATGTTTCCAGGGCACTCGCGAAAGCAATATCTCCATCATATCCCTCTCCAAGTCCTTCCCTGAAAGTAGAACAGAAAACCTGATACTTGAAAACCTCTACAAATTCACCAAGGATTAAAAAAAGAGGTTGGATGTTTATTAACCAACAAAACAACCACAAAAGGACTTATTGTAAGCAATCCATTGAACTGATATAAACACTCGAGCCCTATAACATAAATCATCAAGCTTTCACCATGACCTTGCCCATTGACAGGCAGCTGAACTACCCTGCACTAATCTAATAAAAGGCTGTGGATTTTATTCAACACTAATGACTTTCCAAAATAATAGGTTTCAACTAGTAGAATTTCGGGAAAGCTACATTAACAAGATTCTAAGAAGAATATTAAATCATTTGTTGCAAAACACCAGGAAGCATATCTCTTTTTAGCTAGCAGAAGACACTCTTTCTTTTTCTTTTTTTCTTTTTTTTTAAAAAAACAGATTGCGACGGCAAAACCAACTAATTTAGAATTTCAAAGTTCAATAAAAACGTCATTATCAGAAAGAATCTACAAAAATGAAAATAAAAATCAAGCAGTCATTTGGCCAAGAAGTGATACCACCAGAAACTAATGATGTCTACACTCCATTGAAGGAAATGTCTTCTGAGATGAAATCACATACATTTAGAAAAATTGCATGTCTATTAAAACAGCAATTACTGTAGATTACTCACTCATTGCCTCAGCATCCTCTATAAGAAACCAAATGAAAAAGAACAAAGCATAGTTTATTAAGCCAACCACATCTTAACAATAAAAAAGAAAGCTTATTAAGCAAACAGCGATCAAAGGACACTCACGTGTATTTTCGACATCCTTTGTAGAACTTCAAGCTTCTTTCTCTTAAGGATTCAGCACTTTCTTCCAAGCATTGCAGCTGTTTCACCAAAACATCAGTCCACAATACAAAGTGAAAATCTGTGAGGACCCAGAAAAAGAACTAAAAGAATTTCTCTGGTAGAAGACTGAGGTTTGACTTGGCAAAACTTTTGAATCAATGCACACCAAGACAGAAAAACAACTTCATCGGAGCGCTTATTGCATATTTTCATCTAAACTCATCATCTTCAAAGCTATATTCATAATAAAGTAACCAAGAATCAGTTTTCACGTTGCAGTAGAGCAGATGATTTAAACATAAATACCACCGTGCATTCCCATTTTGTGTCGACTCATCAAAGCTCCAGCTAAGAAATAGCCAACTATGTTATCTGAGATTACTATATCAAAAGAAAACATATAGCCAAGCTATTGGGAATATGGAAAACCTAGACTTGCTCATTAAAATAAGATACAAGAAATTACCACTTATCTCATTAAAATATCCTAGTAGCATTTAAGATTTAAAATTTTAATCAAAAAAATGAGAAATTGTATTTTCCATCAATCCGAAACTGTAATTTTAGTGGCTAAAGAAACAATTTTTTCATAATTGTGGATCTTTATCTAATCAAGCAAGAATTTTAGTGAAAGAGGAAGAAGCAGGAGAATTCTTAGTTTCCATCGCCTCAAGCAACAATAAGGAAGAATAACAGCTAAAAAGAAAGCAAGGACCCGAAAGTAAGGTAATGCTAAGGATGAGAGAAGAAGTAAGAAGTGGAAGAACAAACCTGTTTACGGAACATGGGAGAGTCATCCAGTTTACCAAAATGCATGTTTGCAAGACTGATTTATCTTTTCTACTCCAATTCTCAATTAACATTACAAGACACCATATCAAATTGTTCGATCTTGGCCGATTTAAACTTCTATCAATGCCATAACAACCTCACAAAGATCTGCCATTTTCCGCTGTCGATCTCAATTCATCTGTCTTTAGTAGAAGACAAGAGCTGCTACTACAACTTTCTTCAGCTAAGAAATTCAATGCACCAAGACTTGTATACTCTAAAACAGCAAAAAAGGAAAAAAGAAAAGAAAAAAGAAAAAAGAGTAAAGTGAGGGGTGATGGGTGTTGGTACAAAACCCTAGAGGAGAAGCAGGTAAAGGGTGGGGTAGAAACCCTAGAAATGGAGAGAAAGGAAAAATCTTGGGAACTGAATGAAATGTATTGTTGTCAGCAGCAGCAAAGTCCAGTAGGAATTATGAGAAGTTGGCATTCTCTCTTTCTAATTACAGGCTACAGGGGCGATTCTCTCATTTTAATCTTTCCACTATTTTAGTAGGAATAGTAGAAGTAAACTTGCTGCTACTAATACTCCTACTACTTTACTTTTAAAGCAAATGGCAGCTGAAAATGAATAGTACAGTACATTTATTTATTTATTTATTTTTACTTTATACTGTACTACTTTAAAATATAAAGAGGAGAGAGGCAAGGTTACTTGCAGTGCGAGGGGGGACAGACAGACATTGCTAAAAGACTAGCTTCAGATCTCTTCGCTTTCCCTTTTCTTTCAAAAATAAAAAATAAAATCACTTTCTTTTGTTGCTTCCCAAAATTATTTTTTACTCCCTCCATCTCCTTTTTATTAAAATAATATATATATATATATATATAATTTTTAATAATTGAAAATTTAAACATAATGAAAATATATAACTATAGCTAAAGTGTTTTATAATGTTTTAATTTAAAAAATAATTGCTTAATAATAAAATAAAAATAATAAATTAACTTTCTTTTTGATTTATTAAAGTTGACAATGTAAAATGGAAGATCTATATTTAGTATATTGAGAACTAAAAGAAACGAAGAAATCAAGCAAGTTGGCTATTTTTTTGCTATTAACTTAAGAATATGATTAATTAGATTTGCCTGTAAAAATATAGAGATTATGTTTACTTTTAGCTCTGGTTTGGACTTTTTTCTTTCTTTTTTTTTTTTTTTTTTTTTTGCTTTTCTCATATTTTCATTATAAACACTTATTTGATTATATATTGTGTCAATTTTTCTTAATATTGTAAAAGATTTTCAAAAACTTCAAGAATTTTCCAAATAAAATAAATATTTAAATATAAGCTTTAAAATATTTTTATTATTGAAATCTTCTTTTTCTTCGAATATCACTCGATTCATCTCTAAACGTTACTAACAACCACTCCATTCTCTTGTTCAATATCATGTTTAGTATTAACTTGAATTTTATTGTATGTTTAGTTAATGTAGGATGACATAATTTTTAATTTAAACAAGAAAAGTTTCTTGCTTTGTGAATTTATTTTCAAATATTGTCATGTGCTTGCTTTTGAATGCTTAGTTGTCCTAAATAATTTGATCACTTCTTTAATTCTTTCCACCCATACTCCATAATATTAATCAATATTAATCATAATTGGAGACTCTTGTGACCCTTCTTCAAATTTCATATATAACGAAAATTTAGTGTATTAGTATTCTTTTAAACTCATATCGTAATAATCAATTATAATGTGTCACTAATATTGTATTACATCGAATATTTAATTGTACATTGTTTAAGCAATAAATGATACCTTAACATCATCGTATCGTATGAATAATTAATTGTGAAATCTATATATATATATATAATAAAAAGCTAAGTATAAAGTAGGTGATGTGGCAACTCTCTTGAAGCCACATTGATATTTATCTTTTGTTAATTTTTTGACTATTTTTTAAATATTTTTCTCAATTATTTACTTAAGATAAAAATCAATAAATCTATAATTATTTATATTAATTTGTATTAAATATGTTAGTAAGAGGCTAAAAAACTTTCCTCTCCCCATATTGAAGAGTTACTTTTAAGTATTTTTTCAATACTCTACGTAGATTATTTCTTTTTCTTGTGCGTAATTTATAAAATAAAATTAAAATTTCAATAGAATTTGTTATATGATTTAAAACTTTTAATTAATTTTTTTTAAATGACCCTTTCAAATTATAACTCTATAAAGCTGTCATTCGAGTCGCATATTTTCTTTATTTGTATTATATAAAAAAATTAAAAATAATTACTTGCATAGTTTGAAGGTTAAAATTTACTTTTAAAAATATGAGAAGGTTATATAAGTATAAAAGTTTAACTTTTCAAGAAAAGACATACCATATATCCACAATTTATATCAGAAAATATTATATACGTAAACATGAAATACGTAATTACACTTGAGACAAAATTTTAAAGAGTTAATTATCTAAGGGACAAAAATATTTACAAAATAAAATTAGAGATTCAAAAATCATATCAATTATTTTAGCAATTAATGAATTGTTTTGAGAAAAATAATTGTCAATATTATTGAAATAATTTCAAAACTCAAAATAATCTTTAAAAATATATTAAATATATTAAAATATTTATTTAATAAATATAAATTTATCATAATTATACGAAGCCTTGAAAAATTTTCTAGTTAATTGTAATTATGGCACAGGCTATTAGTTTTCTTACAATTAACTTATTTTAATATGAATTTTTAATACTCCGTTGAACAAAGACTTTAATTTAGATGCATGAGTCTCAAAGAAAAACTTTTGAATCTTTTAAAAAAACAATACATGTTGTCGTTTATCTAAAATAATAAAATAAAGACAACCGAATACAAATTATTTATTGAATGATAATAAATGCATATGTTTCTTTCATTTGAGTGTCCATCAATTAATTGATTGGAAGATAACATCCTTGTTTTACTCTCGCTTTCTTTCATAAATAGCATCTTGGCTTTATTTGAAAAACTAGTAAGGTAGCCACGCTTCGTGCGGTGATAACATACGTTATTAAATATATTAATTAAAAGGTAAAATTATTTTTAGTATCAAAATCAAAGGAAGTAGTGTTGTTTAACTAGAAGGCAAAAGCTGAGCCTCAATTACTAAATATTTTAGTAATTTAATTTTTAATTTTAATTGTCTAATAATATTTATTACAATAATAATATTTATTGATATACAATTTTACTTTTTAGTACATAAAATATAATAGAAATAATTTTAGAACTAGCCAAAAAAATCATAATAGATAAAGTTAACGCACATCGGGAGAGTAGTATCGGAGGCATTAACTTGCTCTGGATTGAAGGACAAAATAGTCGTTGATATTTAATAGACATTTTGATAATTCAAATTTTTAACTTTTCGTTTCCACTTTTAGAATAGTAGTGTTTTGCGTGTGTATCCCATATTAATGAATATAAATTTAAAAAATTATACGAATATTATTAATGAAAATTAAGGAGAAATATAAGTTCCTAAAAAAAAATGTGGATCTTTGAAAAATATTTATTACATTGGGTAGGGAGGTAGGAGATTATGGAAAATCAAACTCTCTTTAGACCTTACTTAACTAACTCATTAAAAAAATTAGACATTCCCCAACTATAGATAAGGTGAATCATAAAGTAGGTCCAAAGCTGCAGACTTTATAGAAACAATTAGTAAGATACGACATACAACGTCAATAATAATAAATTAAGCAAATAAATATTATTTACATATATATACTTAAGGAATTTCATCATGAGTAAAATCAAAAACTTGTTAACAAAAATGAAGAAAATATACTTGTTGGAATATTTAAAATATCATACTTATTAGTAGCCTATTGTACTTTATGTATTTCAAATTGATGTTCTTGAATGTTTTGCACTGCGCGATGGATTGTAAGTGATTTAATAATATAAAATATGCTTTATTTTCTATAAATAATAGTTGCACAAACACGTACATAATATTTTTCTTTATAAAATGAAAAATCCTTTAAGTTAGGTATATAAAAGCCGAATCTTCTTTTGCTTGGGGATTACATTGAACGATAGCATGAAGTGTTGAGGCATAGAGATAAATGATAATGCGTTAAAGTAGATTATAGTAAGAGAAGGAAAAAGAGTGACGTTCATATCAAATAATGAAACATAAATGAGAAGATTAATATCTCATCACAAGCCCGATTACAATTATCATGCCCATCTCAAAGCTTCTTTAGGAAATTTAAGATCATCTCGACTTACCTCACGAAATCTTAAATTGCATGAATCATGTTTCAATTTTAAAAAGTTCAAATAAAGAAGACGCAAATTAATTAACAAATAAATTATTTTCTTATCTATTATGAAAGCAAAAATCATCGACGGTATTAGAAGTGAAAAATACATCAAAGATGATCAACAAATGAGGTATGAATATGAATTTTAGACATATATACATTAGGTAAAAGTAAGAAAGCTTGAAATATATTATTATTAATAAGAGCAATAAAGTGTATTAATGATTGATAATGGTCTTTAAATTAAACAATGATTCAATAACTATTCAAAGCGTTTCTCAAGATTAATTTGATTGTGCATTGAATATAATTTAAATGGATCAATCAATACGGGAGATACATTGCAAACTCCTCAAATTCTTATATTTTTAAGCAACGAAGTGTTGTTTCAATAATTATATTTTCTTTTAGAACAATTTTTTTTGAAGTCTTAAAAGTTCTTAAGGTGGTAGTCACTTTAAAAAAATTAAAAATATTTTTTCTATCACTTTTTATTTCAATCATAATTTAATTTCCAATTTCATATAACTGACTATCTCAAATGTTTTTTTTGTTTTTTTAATTTAAATTTAATATAAAATTAAAAAAACAAAAAAAACATGTAATTTAATTAAAATTGAATTTTTAAATTTGTTATAAACATAATTTGTATTATAGTGAATGTTTATAAAGGTATTTGTATTGTAGTGGATACATTGTGTTCGTATTATAGTGAAGATCTATCTTTTGGATAAAAGTTGGAAAATTATCTTACATAAATAGAGGTTATAGCAGGAGTTGTATTCTACGTGTTGTCGAGAAATAGGAGCTTCTCATTCTGTATTTGCATAATGTGCATTACTTCTTTATTATTCGCACTTAGCGTTATGAGCAGCACGAGTCTCTGGCGATGCTGGCAGGGTAAGAAAGAACAAAGTTTCTTTGAAAAGATGAATGTTAGTATTTCTTGATATTTATGTCTTTACTAATATGTCCACTTCGATTTTGTATATGAATTTTTGAAGAGCGACTTATTGATTCACATAATTCATGTATATTTGTTCTAGAAGAACAATATTGCTTGAAAAATATATTTGTTCTAGAAGAACAATATTGTGAAAATATATTTGTTCAGTAGAACAATATTGTAAAAATTATTCAGTAATTGATATTTTGAAAAATATATTTGTTAAACATATGATATTATTAATATATGATGATATTAATTTGATATCCATTAATGAGCAAGAATGAGAATTTGCAAAAAATATGATCACTAGAAGTGATAATATTTTTTATAGGCTTGTTACAATTACAATGATAATACGAAGAGAAATCATACATGTTATATGTATCTGGATTTGCTCTCCAAAATAGCAAATATATTAAAAGGAGTTTTAATTTATATGTTAATATGATGAGTCACCTTTAGATAATTATGTTCCATTCCCGAAGAATGAGAACTTTTGATAAATGTTACAAATATAGATCTAGTACGGATCTACTCCACGGAAAGTGAATGTGACAATACTTAATAAAATCTTGATTACTCCCAGTAGTAGTAAATTGCTATTAGTAAATATGAGATTTACTCACAGATGTAAGGAATTTAACTGACTATACGCGTATTAAGACTCTTCAAAAAATTAAGTTTTTGCAATTTACTCTGTCTTACATAATTTATAAAGTGATAAAACACAATCACTCTGAGGTAAAAGTTTGAAATAATAGGATTTAAAACTCAATATTTACTGTTTATTTCTTGACATCTACGGTGTCTGAATTTGCTTTCATGATGCTAGAAGTATTTAGTACGTATTAGATAGTGTAAATTAATGATCGAGGTCTGCAAAAGAGCACTTGTTGTTTGTCAACAAAATCATGACGCAGAGTGAGTGTCCAAATAATAATATGAAAAATAAATTGAAAGCTCTGAAAGTTTATTTAATTATTATGTCATTCATCGTATTGTGATACTGGTTGTTATGATTAAAACACAAATTGCTTAGTAAACTTGAAGTTTACCAACAATAAAAATAGTTATCATAACAAGAGACCTGATGATTGAAAAGTCCATATCTTCAAATACTATGGTAAATATGCATATGTGAAAAAGTTACTGATTTATACTACAAATATACGCATGATGAAATTATATGCTATAGTAAACCGAAGTTTTATTGATGTGAAGTGTGACATAGTAAATGCGAATTTATTAAAACAATAATAATATGTGGTAAACATGAAGTTTACTAGTATGGATTATTATCGGTTGACATGACCATTTGATCATTCTGATATGATGTGTTAATTGAGTATTACATTATATATTGAAGAACTACGAAAATTCTTCAAGAAATCTTTTGTGTTGTTTGTTCTCGTGACAAGTTGATTATACCCAGTATAATGTTGGGGTGAATCCTAAATTCGAAAAGTGTAAATAGTGAATATGGGCCAATTCACCTACTATGAGCTTAGTTTGCTAGATGCATCATGAGATGATCATGTGTTTTGATATCGAAACTTTTATAGAATTTATTTTTGTAAGGTTGTTGCTCGAATTATTAAATTAAGAGCATAGTTCCAAATTATATAATCATGTTGATAATGTTGATTCATATCTATGTTGGTTTAGCAAAAATTATGCCTCCAATTATAGCTAAATCATTGGTTATGAAAATAAAACTCCCAAATAAAATTTGGTATGAGATATGTTTATTTAACATATAAGCAACACGTGAATGCATCAAGCCAACAAAGGATTCATATCTTGAATTGGTTCAGAGTCAGAGCTAAATAATTAGTAAAAATTTGAATGTGATATGATTCAATTGCTCCACCATGACACAAAGATTGGTCCCCAAATGAGTTTGGGAGTAAATGTCAGTTTTCTAACATTAGAGAGAAGTGATTATGTTTGAAAAATGAGTGTGGGATAAATTATCTAGATCTCGGGAAAAAGTGAACTTAAAGTTCAATAGATAATTCACTTGCAAAAAATATTGCAAATCAATTGCGAATATATTTGCTAACTACATTTATAATTCGTTCTTGATCTCCGATAGAAAGGTCCTTGGAGGACCCGAGTCCATGGGAGCGCTGGCGTGATGGGCGAAGCGGTTCCAATGGCAGAACTCCTTGAAAAAGGAAGGCAAATGATTAAGATGGTCATAATAATGAGAGAAGTGCTTTAAGAAAGTACTACGACATAACACTTCGCAAAACCTTGGCAAGGTTTAGGTACACAATGAAAATAGAGAGATCTCGACTAAGTTGCTCAGCCGGCGTTGGGCCACATTATCAAAATGACATCAGCGATACCTTTACGATATAATGTGGCGCTGATATTCTAAATATTGACGAGGATCTTGAATTTAAATACATCCAAAAATGTGGACAGACAAATGATTGGCCAATTAAATAATTCAAGTATAATGCCGGTAGATATAAATAGATTCTTGTGGCATAGAGATTTTTCATAAATTCGACATTATTATATGGAGAGGTCCTCGTGCGTGGTGGATGAAATTATTTTGAGGGTTCCTCATATGTTTGGCAATATATGAAAAACTTGATATGCGCATATTAAATTATTTTCATGTATACAGGAAATGAAAAGGATATATGAAAATCCATGAAGGAGTTTAAAAGAACGGGGAAATTCTTGGTCTGAAGTATGATCTGCTCCTACTAGGATACATTGGAATGAGATCAAACACATGTGCGGTATACAAAAAGGACTAAATATGAGCTTATTTTATTCTAACAATTGCGGTCAGATCTTGTTGGTTATGCCGTCACAGGTATTTATCGGCCACGCATAAAGCTCGATCTCAAATAGCTACGTGTTCATATGTGGAGAATACTTTGCCTTATCTTGGAGATCTACAAAGCGTCTCTCGTAGCTACTTCATCCAATCATCTTTGAGATAGTAGCTATTCATGAAGCTAGCCAGAGAATGTGTGTGGTTGAGGTCCACTGATACATCTCATTAGAGAAAAATGTGGTTTGAAATGTAATAATAGAAAGTACCACAATTTTGTATGAAGATAATACAACAATTGAACTTACAACTAAAGGAAGATTCATAAAGGAGATAGATAGAAGCACATCTCTCGCCAAAGTTTTCTACACCCGTGAGCTCGAAGAATGGTGATATCGATGTGCAACAGTTAAGTTCAAGTGACGATGTAGTAGTTTATTCACCAAATCTCTACCAGCGAAACTTTCAAGAGAATGTGCCACAGGAATCGGGATCACGACATTCAAGGATATTTCCTAATTAGGGAGTTAATATGTGGCGTAATACTTGCTTGGGAGTTGTCCATGGGTTTTCATATAGCAGGTTTTAACGAGGGAAGCGAAATACGTATTATTAGATATGTGTACTTTTTTTCCTTATTCCAGATTTTTCCAGCTGGTTTTTCTAGTAAGGTTTTCACGGCGCGTTATCTGTCGAATAGGCGTTGAAGTGTTATAAGCTTGGCTTGTATTATAGTGAATGTCTATAGGTATTTGTATTGTAGTGGATCGTATGTTTATATTATAGTGAAAATACATCTTTTTGGAGAAAAGTTAGGAGAAATTATCCTATATAAATAGAGGGTTCTCCTTCATTGTATTTCATCAATCCAAGAAGAAATAAGAATTTCTCTCCTTCTCTCTTTCTCTATAATAATATTCTTGTTCTTTCTTTATTTCATAACAAAATTTAATTTTTATTCTTTTTATTTTTTATTAGTTATTGCTGTTTACCTTTTAGCAGATAAATATTATTGAAATAGTGTTTGAGTATGGGGCAAATATGTCCACATATTTTTGGATATTTTAGTAATTCAACTTTTCACTTTGATTGCTCCACTTATATTGTGGTATAACACACACACATATAATTCAACACTGCGTGCATATTTTATGCTAATTAGTATAATTTCTTAAATATAATAGAAATAACATTAGAATTATGTGATAAGTTGCAAAAATTTGAAAGGAAATAATACATCCTCAAACTAATGAAGGATAAGCCTATATGATTGATATTAATTAAGTGGCATGATCAAGTACAATCTAACAACAATATTACTTTCTATTACTTCAGGCCAATATCATAGTCCTTTTTATGCGGTTCCTCTAATACATCACATATTAAACTTATTAGTTTTGTTAGATTGTCCTCTATTAATGTTCATTATCAATACTTCACCTAAATGGTGAAAAACTTATCATTAATTCTTTCAAGTAACTATTTACTATATTCCTTATTTATCAAATTATTCTTTCACTTTAATATTCATTGTCTATAATTCACGAAATTTCGCATTAATTTTACTTTTAAAAATTTGTAGTTATTTCTTTTATATAAAGATAATTTGGTCATTCAATTTCTAACGAAAAAATTTTCGTACGAGTCAACTTTACACTATATGACTCCACTTTTAATATATTAATTATTTGAATACGTTCGCCATGTATATCCACATGTAATTTATATTAAAAATTTATTATCAAATAAAATAAGATTTAATTTTCACTATATAAACTTATTTTCGTTTCCTATCCCTAGAACTTTGATGTTAAGATCAGATGTATTATTCTTTTTAATTAGCTATCTCTTTTAATATTGACGGAGCCCTAATCTTACTAAGATAATTAAATATAAAGAAATTAAAGAGATTCAACATATAGGATATATAGGTTAAAAATCATATACTTTTTCTCTGCAAAATCTTGCTATTACAAGTGGAAAAAGAAAAGAAATTAAAAGAAAAAAGAAAATATAAGCGAGCCCAGGAGAGACACAAAGTTGGATTGATAATAGAAAAAAGAAATGACCAGATAAATTTTGGTGGGATCATAAGGCTATACGGCAGCCAAGCCTTGCCACATTCGCTTTATTTATAAAGTACTAAATCTTCTTTAAATAAGTTAAAATAAGAGCAATGTTGCTTGTCCATATTAAAACCTATTCAAAAATTGCTCTTTTTGCCAACATCATAGAGTCATCTGAAGGTCCTCTTACGTGCTAGTCAAATTATATTATAAGTATGAGATGATATGTGCATAATCATAATTCTCAAAAAACTTCAAAACAAAAGCAATAGTATTTTGCCAATCTGAGGAACTTTCTGGATTCACCTACAGAAAATGTAGATAAAGAAAGATTAGATTTTATATTAGTAACACGAAATTTTAGACCTTTAGATTTTCTTTTCTCAAATGCATAATACCCAACACAAATATATTGAAAAGGTCATCCATTCATCTTACACAAAATAAATTTCATATACATAATAAAAATAAATATCATTTAATTAGAGAAACTAAAAACCTACTTAAACATTTAACGTGATTCTCTTTAATTTTAATCACTTCAAGTTTTGATTCATAACTTTTTATTATTGAACTTCTTCACCCCATATGTGTTATGGCAAACTCTGAAATGTTTTGATAATTTGTAAAGGAAAACACACGTTGAATAATTTTAAGAATGAGGGAGGAGATAAGAATTCTTCAATAAAATTAAAGATACTCTACTTCCTATCTATTACTCTATTAATAAAAATTGGAGAGGCTAGCTCAGTTTGTCCTTTAGAGGCCACATTTCTCTTCAAACCCTTTGTTTTCTTCGCCTTCTCCTTCAGCATTACACGTCTATTATTTATTGTTTAGGGATTCATCTGTTGCCTATACATATGTTACATTGTTCACTTGAGGAGTATAGACTTTGACTTGGCAATTGGTTAGGTTGTTTGCGTTATTATTATATAAATTTTAAATGTGTTTCATATCCCATGCCATGATAATCACATTATGTAGTTATATGTCGTATTCAGTTAGAAGGGCTACATATTCTTTCACGTAATTTTATAAGTTTTATATTATTAATGTTGGCTGTACTGTTATATGAAAGATTCAGTATTAATAAGTTTATTGGAGTATATTTGCATTTTTGTATAGAAAAATTATAGATATAGTGTTTTGAGGATTGATGGATAAAATTGTTATCAAAATTTCAATTATTTGATGATTTAACTTTTTAATAGAAAAGCTTTCAACTTTTAATAATAATAATAATGTAATAATAATAATAATAATAATATAATAATAATAATAATAATAATAATAATAATAATTATTATTATTATTATTATTATTATTATTATTATTATTATTGTGTATTAATATGTAAAAAAAATAGTCTATATTGAATTATGCAACTCTTCAAATTCTTCATATTTTTATAACAACAAAGAGAAGTAGTAATTTTGTAATAAATTTGGGAAGATGAAAACACTTTTAATTAAAATGTTAAATGCACTACATTGAGTCTTTGGTTAATAAGAAATGTCTTCTAGTTTTATCTGTTTATTGCGATTTGCGGCCTGAACATTTTCAATTGGAGTGTAGGTTTGCTTTGATATTGAATTATGCAACTCTTCAAATTCTTCATATTTTTATAACAACAAAGAGAAGTAGTAATTTTGTAATAAATTTGGGAAGATGAAAACACTTTTAATTAAAATGTTAAATGCACTACATTGAGTCTTTGGTTAATAAGAAATGTCTTCTAGTTTATCTAATTTATTGCAATTTGCAGCACAAACATTTTCAATTGGAGTGTAGGTTTACTTTTCTGTACCAAACATATTATAAAAATAATATTAATCAAAGGGTAAAGTGGTTATTCAATTTTTAATGGGTATTTCAGTAATTCAACTTTGTACTTGAGAGGTTCTCATTTTTAGAATAGTATAGATAGATATAAATGATATATGATAATTGGTATTTACGTTTTTTCCTTACAAACATATATATTGAATTTTCTAGTAAAAAANATATACCATGTGAGTATCATATAGGACTGAGAACTGTCTTACTGATGGATCGAAGCATACTTGAATGATACCATGCTAGTATATAGATATACTATGTGGGTATCTTGGAGGACTGAGAAGTGTCTGATTGAAAGACGGAAGCATGCCTCGATGATACCATGTCATTATATAAATATATTGTGATGGTATCATGGAGGACTGAGGAGTTTCATTGAAGGACTGAAGCAGGCCTCAGTGATATCATACTAGTATATAAATATATTGTGATGGTATCATTGAGGACTGAAGTAGACCTCAATGATTCCATGATAGTAGATAGAGATATTGTGATGGCATCATTGAGAACATAGAATTTTCTCATTAAAGGACTGACCTTAATAATTTCATACTAGTATATAAATATACACTATGATGGTATCATAGAGAACTAAGGATTGTCTCACTGAAGGACTGAAAAAGACCTCAATGATACCATGACAATATATACATATGTTTTAATGGTATCATTGAGTACTGGAGTAGACCTCAATGATACTACAATATTGTATAGGTATATTGTGATGGTATCATAGAAGGCTGAAGAGTGTCTCATTGAAGAACTGAGCAGACCTCAATGATACCGTGGCAATATATAGATATACCTTAATAATATCATGGAGGACTGAGGAGTCTAACAGAAGGACTGAAGCAAACTTCAATGACATGTACCAGTATATAAATATATTATGATAGTATCATAGAAGATCGAGGAGTATTTCACTAAAGGACAATGATACCATGATAGTATATAAATATATTGTGATAGTATCATTGAAGATTGAGAAGTTTTTCACTGAAAGACCAAAGAGGACCTTAATGATATCATGCTAGTATAGATATACTATGATGGTATCATGGAGGAAATAGGAGTGTCTTGGTGGAGGACAGAAGAAGACCTTAATGATACCATTACAATATATAGATATATTGTGATGATATCATTAAGGAGTGAAACAAACTTCAATGATACCATAATATTATATAGGTATATTGTGATTGTATCATTAAGGACCGAGGAGTATCTAGCTGAAGGATTGAAGTAGACTTAAATGATACCATGACAATATATAGATATATTGTGATGGTATAGTGATGTGCCATGATTTTACGATACTTTCAACGCTTAAAATCAAGAAATTATGCACAATTCAGGTATGTTATATGGGTATAAAGTATTTTGTGTTTAATGTGCAGGAAAACAGGTTTGAAAGTGAACTTGAACAAATTAATGCTGAAAACAACTGAAAGGTGACTGCCAGGCACTTAACGAGTCATTGGCAGGAGGCACGACCCGTCACTTGAGGCGTGGGCAAAAAGATGGATTTTTGAAGAAGTAAAACAGTGTACTTGACGAGTTGGAGGAACGACTCGTTACATTCAAAGAGAAAATTTCAACTAAGTGTCCAGTGAAGATGACAAGAGACATCACGAGTCGTCACATGAAGGAACGACTCATTGGCAAGCTACTGGACCCATCCATGAAGTGCACTGGACTTTCTAAGGAATTAGACCACGAAGGGCCTAACGACTCGTGCTTAGGCACGACGATTCGTTAGGTGACCCGTTTCCAAGCGTGGGTATGTTGCTGAGGACGACAGTTTTAAGCAAGGAACGACTCTTCAGAAGGCCTAACAACCCGTCACCTAGCCCGTTGCCACTGCCGACCTAGTTTTCAGTTTTATTTAGAAAAAGGATTTCTTGGAACTATAAATACCCAATTTAGGTTTATTTTTAGAAGACGATTTTTAGAGAGGATCTAAAATGATTTTTGAGGCTATTCTTGAGAGAATTTTCGTACAATTGTTCTTGATTCAAGAAACAAAAGCAATATTGAAGTTTTATTCAATTTACGTGGTTTTTATTCTACAATAATTTATAAGTTGCAATTATGATTTCTTTAATATTTTATGATTGCAATAACACAAATATGAGTAGCTAAACCCATAAACTAGGTTTGTGGGAACAAAGATGAACGCATATAGGTAAAAATATTTAGTGATTTTTGAACGGGGTTTTATGCATGTATTATTTTTCCCTTCGTTTTGATTGATTCTTCACGGTTGCAAATGTTAGGACTTGCCTTATTCTTATTTACTAGACCAAGGAGGTAATGAATGGGAAAAGGGATTAACAACGGAGATTTGAGGTCATCAACCCTCATCTAATAGCTTGAACTTGTCCGGGGATAGCTAATTCGATATTAAGGGTAAGGGTCAACTAAAGTACACCCGTATACGGACCAAGTTGCACGGTGAAAATTATCTAGATAGGGGACCAACCATTTAGGTGAACCTAACTTACCAATATTGTATATTAAACACCGGAATAGATCACTAGTGTATAATCCTTGTGGTTATGAAATATTGGGGAACACAATCCTAGTCAAATCGTTAATTGAATACAAACCAAATTTGATTTCAATATTTAGCAACTTTACTTTGTTTATTATTCTATCTTTTCCCCCTTTGGAAATAAGTAAATCAATAGTAATAGTTATTCGCATTAACCTAAGTTCTTACCATATTCCCTGTGGGNTAAATCAATAGTAATAGTTATTCGCATTAACCTAAGTTCTTACCATATTCCCTGTGGGATCGACCTCAACCTTTGTTGGGTTCTATATTTGACAATCGACTGCTTATATCTCAATTGTGAGGTGTAATTTGAGCGACATCATATAGTTGAGGACTAAAGCAAACCTAAATGATACCATGACAGTATATAGACATACTATGATTGTATCACTAAGTACGGAGGATTTTCTCCCTAAAGGACTGAAGTTGACCTTAATGATTTCATGCTAGTATATAGATATACTATGATGGTATCATGGAGGACTGAAGAGTGTCTTATTGAAGGACTGAAATAGTCCTCTATGATACCGTGCAGTATATAAATATACTATGATGGTATCATGGAGTACTAAGAGTGTTTCATTGAAAGACTGAAGTAGTCCTCGATGATACCATGCCAATATATAAATATACTGTGATGGTATCATGGAGGATTGAAGAGTGTTTACTGGAGGACTAGAGGATACCTCAATGAAATCAAAAAAATTGAAAAGTAAAACAAAAAAATGAATGAAATTAGGTTACGAAAAAAAAAGTATTAGATAAAAAAAAATTAAAAAAAAGAAGAAATAAATAATAGGGAAAAGAGTTCAAAACGCACTCTAACTTTGCTCGAAATTATTGTTACACACTCCAATTTTGCGGGGGTCTTATGACCCTCCTTGAACTATTTTCAAAAGGAATATATGCACCCTTATATGCTTATGTGGAAGATAAAGTGCAATGCGCTCTCCTTGAGAGAGTGAGGAGTTATATTCCTATTTTTTTTAAAATGTCTTCTTTTCTGTTTTTTTTTCTTTTTTCTTTTTTCTTTTTTCTTTTTTTCTTTTATCCCCCCCTCTCTCTCTCTCTCTCTCTCTCTCTCTCATCATCTTAGAGCCACCAACACCTCCTCCTCCACCATCTCCCTACCACCGCCAAAGCCATTATCTTTTTAGCACATCTATTATTATTTAATTCATCAGTCATCACCATGAAATTCACTCATTCTTCAACATCCCCTACACCATTAAAGTCATGGAATGACATGAATTTTCAAAAATCCATCATCAAAAAATAATCTAAATAATAATAAAAATCTCCAAAAATACTTCAATTAGTAAAGGAAATAACTCAATTAAAAAAATAACTTCTCCAACCACAACAATTATTAAAAATAGATGCTACAATAAAATATTGAAGTCTTTGTCGAAAAAAATTTCTGGCCACCATTGATGTTTCTTTCTTTCTACCTGATTACCTCAAAAATATATCTACTTATTTGACTTTACAAGAAAGAATTAAAAAAAAAGATAAAAGTAAATAGAAGAAACAAGAGAGAGAAAGGAAAAGAAGCCATGAAAGAAAGGAAAAGAACATGAAGGAAAAAGTAAGAGCAAAGAAGGAGAAAAGAGATTTTTTTAAAAAAAATAAGAAGAAAGGAGAAAAGAAAATAGAAAAATGACACGTGTCAGCGCGTATTTCTTCACCATTTAACACAAATCTGAGTGTTACTTTTAGAGGGTGAATATATTTCACCTCAAAATAGTTCAAGGGGGTCATAGGCCCCCGCAAAGTTGAAGTGTGTAACAACAATTTCGAGCAAAATTAGAGTGTATTTTGAACATTTTTTCCTAAATAATATGAAAAAAGAAAAGAAAAACAGAAAAAAAATCAAATTTGAG
>JACEIK010002830.1:83306-149779 GCA_018107945.1 Datura stramonium
ATATAATATAAAGTTAAGATGTAGGATGAAATTTTACCTACAAATTATATATAGGCAAAATGTTACACCTTCACAGTGACGTCATTGGATTTTCGAAGATCAGTAAGTTTTTCTCTTTTTCGCATATTTTTGGTATTTTAGAATTACCGGTTCTTTTTTATTATTTTATTTTCGTTGTTATACTAGAAGTGGAAAGCTCCAAAATTTAAAATTAAATCACGAAAATACCTTTTAAAAGTTGGACGTAATTTGCTAGAACTCTAATTTTTAGGAAAAAATGAATAATAAATTTTCTAAAAGTAATGAAATTATAGGGGGATTTGAAGAAAACACATCAAGTTTAAGGTGGTCTTTAAATTTTCATTTATAATAAAACTAGTGCTACTTGACCGCGCTTCACGCAGTTATTAAAATAAAATTAATATATGATCGATCGATTATTAATTTTATAATTTTAAGTGAAGAAAATTATTTTCTATTAATCAAATATTTATTTTTGATTCTATCATTTTTTGATTATGATTCTTTTAGTATCTTACATATAAAATTCTTTGATAAAGAATTTGTGAGAAACATTTCAAGTTAAATAAAGTCCAATTAATTTAACTTAATACATATGGATTGAATCATAAAAAATAGAAAACAAAAAGATTACGAATAAATATAAAATATGTAAGAGTTCTAGAAAATGAAAGTCTTAGAAACCGAAGTTGTTTCATCTTTTGTTTTCTTAAATGTATTAAGGTTAACTTATTTAAATATTTATTGACATCTTAAAATGTGTGTGTATATATACACATACAAAGGGAAGAAGAAAAAATTGGACTGAATTGAATGAGAAGAACGATAGAAGAGAAATAAGTCAAAAATGGTGTATTATTGTCCATAGAACTATGTCACATCAACAGACTATGGACTACAATTATATAACATATTGATTTTATTTATTTAAAAGGTGAAAGCTTATTTAATGATGAAGTACCAATATGTTAGCTGTAAAATAATTAGTTGAAGACCATTTTTGTCATTGATACACAAGATGTAATACTAGAGTCTTGTTGTTGCAGGGTACATATTTTGTATTTGAAGAAATAATTAATTAAAAATACTAAAATAAGCAACAATAGGCGTGTGATATATACACACACATATAAAAATCACTCAAACTTTTATTTTTCTATACCTAATTTAACCATCCCTCTTGATGAATCTTGCACCATATATATATAAATCACTCAAATTTTTATTTTTTCAAACTAATCTAACCATCCCTCTTGATGAATCTTGCACCATCATTAAACCTTCTTCTTTATCTTGATGAAATTGTATCAAACTAATTTGGTCATCTCTCTTTGATGAATATTAAACCGCTATCAAACTTTCTTCTTCATTTTGATGAACTTGTGTTTGTCTATATATGACACAAGAATTAAAAAAATAAATAAATAAATCAAAAAAGATTAAAATATATATACTAATAAAAAAGGAGAAAACGAAAATGAACATGGAACATCTCCATAGATGATTGTTAGATTATTTAAACCATAAGAATTAGGTAGAATATATATAGAGACTCATAAAATTTATAAATTAAATATTTGGAAGGTTATGAAATGAAAAGTTTGTGAGTTATTGAGATTATTAAAGATATAGGTTATGAAAATGAAGAGATATGAGTTATGAAATGAAATTTTCAGCAAATATTTTAAGATAAATATAAGAGAAAAAAGTCAAAAAATTGAGAAAAGGATAAATATAAATTCTAGCCTATCAGAGGTGTCACCTCACTTTTCTATTACTTTGCTTTATAATATATATAGATTATTCAAAATTTGTGATAAAATTATTCAAAATTTGTCCAAAACATATGAAATGACAAGAGATTCTTATAACTTTGAGATTTCACTATGAGTGAGCAAGCAAAATATTTAAATGAATGTATTTTCTCGGCTTCTTTTCCATTTGCACTTAGGTTCCTTTTCCTCTTTGCACATGTGTTTTAAGATTGCTGGATATTTTTTTTTTTTACAGACTCAAGTTTGATTTTGTCAATTAACTTTAGTTTATGATTTTATAGAGCATATGGGTGTGTTCATTGCTCAGCTAAAAGTTTCGATTATTACACTTCAACCATTTATATTTCTTACTAATGCAAAAAATTATTTTGTGGATCACTATAGAGTATGAATAACAAAATTTATTATCGATCTTTTCAAGTCCATAACATTATCACCTCATTAATTATGAGGAGGATATTATATAGCACAAACTAAAGCTTTACACCACCCGACAATTAAAAGTTTGAATCCACAATCACAAAATTGAAGGATTAAATACATAGTTGTCATCAAATAGTGAAAATAAAAGATTGATACCTCAAAATGATAGGTTGAAAATTTATTATCAATATGTGTTTGTATTTATCTGAGTTTTTTTTACGTGTAAGCTCTTTATGATTTATGTTACTTATATCATCAGACTAGGGAATGTGATTGCGCTTCACATGAGCGTTTAAGTATATGTGTTTAAATCAATTTTCTTTCTGATTAATTATGCATTTGGTATGTTGTCCAATCATATCATTATCTCTTATTTTTATTGTATTAAGAAGATTTTAATGATGAAAAATAAAGAAGGTTATCAAGTTTAGCATCTATTAATTAATGGATAGTATTTTCCGAATAAATAAGTTGAAAAATATTCTTTAATAACAAATTTACTTCATTTTTATTATACTAAACAAGTATTTGATAATATAATTTGATGGGCACGTATGTTTTTATTGAAATACAAAAGAAGGTTGTACCTTTAAACTACAACATATATTCTGGTATATTTTTTCCCATGGAAGTGTAACAAATATTTTGTATAATGAATGGTTGTAAAATAATAAATAAATACATCACAGTGGAGGCAGGGAGTGAGTTTTAATGAATAAAACTGACTATCAGACAAACTATAGAAATTAAATCTTGTATGGTCGTTATAGACACAATCTTTGAGCTGCAAAAGTTAAGGGGTTTCGAGATGATTATTATGATGATGAACAATAAGCATCAATCTCCATAACTTGCAAACTGCAGTCATGCGTTGTTACCAATGCTTATTTTTTTTCACTATCATCCCCATAATTTCTATGAGAATGTCTTTTCCCATATATTATATGAATTGAAAAGAGAACAAGGTAATTGAAAAGAGAATAGAGAGATTAAAAAGAGAATAGAAAGAAAAGATGCGTACTTCTGCTTCTTCTTTTTTTGTGAGCAATTATGTATGAATAAATAATATTTAATGGGCAAGAACTTGTTGCATCTTCTCCTAAAGTGCAGTAACATGCTGAGTCCCAAACCAGAATTGAGGAACCTACCAATCCCTCTCTTCCCCCAAAAGTTTAATCATACATTATTTTAAAACTAAAATATATATACTTAAACGCTCGTGCGAAGCGCGTCGACGTTCTCTAGTATCATAATATGACAAATCACTTATGCAAATTATGGCAGTCATACATATTTTTGCTACATACTCCTTTTCATATACTACAACATTAGTAACTTATGATACCAGGTTCAAAAGCTATAAAATATTTAAGAGTAAATGGTCAAAAATATAATTAACGTATCTAGATTTTTTGATTTTTCTACCCGAACTATCAGGTGTTTACTTTTTCTACCTGAACTATCACGAAATGTTTATCAAAACACACCTCAACTATCAGTTGATCACTTTTCTCACTTGAAATATCAGGTAGGGAAAGTGAGCAACTGATAGTTTAGGTGTGTTTCGATAAACATTTAGTTATGGTTCAGACAGAAAACTCATAAACATGATAGTTCGGATATAAAACTCAAAAAATCGTGATACTTTAGGTGTGCTTTTTACCCTTTCCTTAATATTTAATATTATGATCCACAATAATGTCTCATTGAGATTTATCTTATAATATCTCAAAACAATAATGTGTGTGTCATTACGAGAAATAGAATTTTAAAGGATGTATATCAGAAACACATAATTGAGTTCAAATGTCAAAATATCATAAATTCATCAATCATGAATACAACCAAGACTCATTATATGTACATATGCTTTAAATGGTTACAAACATTCATCAATAGATCTCCAATCATGAGATCATTTTAGTTGGCACCTTCATTTTTGAATCTTCTCTTTGATGATAAAGTACTTCTATTTTGTAAGTTTGATACATTTAAAGTATTTGTCATTCCTAAAAAAGAATACTACTGCCCCCCTTCGTTTCAAAATAAGTGGTATTTTAGTCTTTTGATTTTGTTTTAAAAAAAATAGTATTTTACATAATAAAGAAGACATTAATGATGTTCTTTCAATTTTACCTTTATTTAAATGGAGAGAGTTTTTACATAATCAAGAAAATATTAAAGAGTTATATCTTTTCCAAAATATTTATAAGGGGTAAGTGAGTAAAAATATATTTTTCTTTCTAGTAATAAGTAGTTTTCTTAAGGGGTGTGCATAAACTAAAAACACTACTTATTTTAAAACGGATGAAGTACATAATAACCATCATAAGTTTTAGCAGCTTGGTAATAACGTCAACAATCTCAAGTCCTGAGATAAAATTTTGCAGTCATAATGTGTGAATAGTGATTACAAACACAATGTCACAAACTTTTGCTTTCATAATTGATAAGATGACAGTTTACTTAACATTAATGTTCCTTCACATAATAGGAAAGAAAAAATTTATTGTGGACTTTAACTGTCAAAATTATTTGGTAAAATATGAATTCGAGTATCCGATCAATTTTTATTATATCATATATCATACGCATAAATATTTATCACTTGTTTCTTTTAGGTACCACAATGCTTTTTGCATCTTTGCAGTAATAAATTATAGGTGAATACTTATTAACTTTTCTATAATTTTTAGAGATACAATTTATGAGATAATCCATCAATTAATATGACTTATTATGATATATTTTATTCATGTCAAAAATATATCTTATTTGTATTTTTCATTCTAAAATTTATTGAGAGAAAACTTTCATGCAAAATCCAAAATCATTAGCAACAAGTAATATATAATCACTATTATGAGAATAAAATATAAATTTACTCCCGTTGATCCTTAATTTACCATAGTAATGAGGTTTATTTAAGTACATATACTAATTTTTTAATTAACATACCATTTAATGTATTTCTTTAATTTCGAAGCCCTCTAGTTGGTCAATATAAACTTTCTCCTCGAGGCATCAATGAAGAAAGTTTTTCACACCCATTTGGTGTACTCTAAATCATGATGAAACACCAAAGTCATAATTCTTAACGAGTCTTTCTTTGATACGGATGAAAAAGTTTTTTTAATAATTAATGCCTCCTTTTTGGGTATAACCCTTAGCAACTAGTCTATCTTTATATCATTTAATATTGTCATTTGAATCGTGTTTGGTTTTAAAGATTCATCTACGCCCCATTCTTTTAGAATTTTCTAGCAATTCAACGAGTCTCAGACTTTGTTGTATTCCATGGATTTTAACTCTTCTTTCATGGCATCTATCCGCTTATCAGACTCAGTGTTTTCTATACGTGTGAAAATAAAATCGGATCTTTTTTAAGCCCAATGTCAAAATCTGATTCTTGCAAATAAACCACATTATCATATGAAATAGCTGATTTTCTTTCTCTTTGAGATTTTCTTAATTAATGAACTCTTTGTAGTTCATTTTGTTTCAGATATTTGGCAAGAATGCCTTGTTCTGTAGCAAAAGAATAGGCAGCTATTTATAAGTTAATTTCTTCCTGAAGTATTTTATCCAAATATTTTTCGGTATTATCAAAGAGTTCTTTGACAATAGAAATATATTTATTATTGGTATGGAAGTAGGTGCATTCATGGGTACTGAAATATTTATAGTCACCTCATTTATTTTCACACTTTGTTGTTCAACACTCCCAGTAAATCACCATTCTCGATGAATCTTGTATTGCCAGTTTCAACAATTCTCGAACTATGGTTTGGACAGTAAAACCTATTCCCTTTAGATTTCTCTGGATAACCAATAAGGTAATAACTTATGAGACTCTAAATTTTTTTATATGGATTATAAATTATAGCTTTCGCTGGCAACCCCAAACATGCAAGTGCCTTAAACTAGGTTTTTTTCAAGTCCGACAGTACAAAGGGGTCTTTGAAACTGCCTTATTAGGAATCTTGTTTAATAAATATACAGTAATTTGAAGAGCATACATTCATAAAGATTTGGATAATGAGGAATTACTCATCATACTCATGACTATATCCAGTAGTGCCTGATTATGCTTTTTTGCAAGACCATTTTATTAAGGTGATCCTGGTATAGTATATTGTGCATATATATATCATATTTCTCTCGGTACTTTGCAAATGGACCTAGACATTATCCTGATTGGTTATAATTTTCATAATATTCAACACTTCTATCTGATCTAATAATTTTCACTTTTCTATGTAATTATCTTTCAACTTCATTGACGTACACTTTGAAACCGTCTGTTGCTTGAGATTTTTCTTTCAACAAATAGATATATCCATAACGTAAAATATCATCGATAAAAGTGATAAAATATTTTTCTCCAGCAAAAAATAAAATATCAAAAGGTTCATAAATATCAGTGTGTATAATTTCAAGAAGTTGGGTGTTTCTTGTGACACCTTTCTTGTTATGTTTGGTTTGCTTTCACTTAATGCAATCCAAACATATATTAAAATCAGTCAAATTCATATTAGGGAGAATCTCATTATTTACTAATCTTTTTAATCTTTCAATGGACATATGACTCAAACGTCTATGCCACAAGAAAAAAAAACATCCCTCTGGTGAACTACACTTAAGTCCAATATTATGGTGAAAGCAATTCAAGAAATACATCATGAAGTTTCAATTTATATCTATATTATTTTAAAAGTGGAAAGATTCTTAAGTCAAAAGTTGAAGTACTATTATGCCTATCAAAGTTGATTGACCATTTAGTCTTCATCAAAGAATATAATAATACTTATACTTTTAATTCAAGTTTCTCTTGATTAATTTTAAAATATAAAATTTGAGAAATTACAATAATTTGTTTAATATACCTAATTCATCTAAGAAAATGAAAGAATTCTTTATCAATTAATTAATGATTCATAAATTATTCGGTTAGCATTTTTAGAATTAAAATATGTAATGGTGAAATTAAAGCACATTCATAATATCATATATCATATTATTCTATAAGTGGAAAGACCCCAACTCAAAAGTTGAATTACTTAAATGCCCTTCCACTAAAAAAAATAGATTTTGAAATAATCAACTAAAAGTAAAATTACTTAAATGCCCTTCCACCAAAAAGATAAGATTTTTTTAAAATAATGAACTCAAAAGTTGAATTACTTAAATGCCCTCCCACCAAACAAAAGATTTTAAATTAACTAAATAATCATATCAACAACAGCGACAACGGCGGCAGGCATTCGTTAAAATTACTGAAGTACCCTCAAATAATAGTAAAGACTAATATATCATTTAAATTAAAATTAAATTAAAACTTTTTACCATTTATAAAATATATCAAATAAAAAATATAATAAATTCCCTTATTAGAAGGTGGTAGTATTGTCTTTAATACAAGAAAGCCAAAAGTTCTTACAATTAAATCGTTTCCAAGAAAAATAAAAATTATTGCTTTATTAAAAGCTGAATTCTAGCCTTTAAACCTATAAAATCAACCGTTTTCTAAATAAATCATCATTGCCTTATTAAAAACTGAATTATAGCCTTTAACCCCTTAAATCAGCCGTCATACTAACTAAATAAAAATATCAAACAAAAAATTATTTATTTTAAACCATTTCCAGAAAAATAAAAAATTATTGCCTTATTAAAGGCAATCAGCGTTGTTTACTAAATAAATAAAAAATTTTTTATCTTTTTCTTTTGTTATTATGTTTATGTTTTTTTTTGTATTTAAAAATATATATATTAAATTTCCATATTAATAGTGGTACTATTACCTTTAATATAACAATGCCAGCATTAAAAATCTGCGTTACCAAAGAAGCCAAAAGACATTGCCATATTAAATCTTTTTAAAACCAAAATAAAATATATTTCATTTCCATATTAATAGTGGTGTTATTGCTTTAATATAAGAATGTCAGAATTAACGAATCCGTTACCTTATAAACCAAAAAGACCTGCCTTATTAAATTTGAATTTCAGCCTTTAACATAATTAAATCACACGTTTTTATATTAAAATGTGTTTAGTTATTAAAAATAATTTTAAAAAATTATCTTATTAAAATACGGTAGTTCTATATTTAATGCTATCTATCGTATAAATATATATTCTATTTATGGTGAATATCTATTTCTTAGAGCAGTTAGAGTTTGTAATTTTGGGACCAAGTTAGTTTTCCCTATAAATAAAGAGGTTTTCTATTCATACGTAAATTATCTCTTTAATCCCTCAAGAGGGCTCCATCAAGAGAAATAAGAACTTCTCTCCTTCTCTCTTTCTATAATATTCTTGTTCTTTTTTATTATTTTGCCATACGTTATCGGCCACGAGTCTCTACCTTGAGCACTCTCACTTTAAAAGAACGAGGTAAGAAAAATTAAAATTTCTTTTTGAAAGATGTATTAACCCCACTTATGAAATGATATTTCTTTAGTGATATTATTGCTCTGACTCTACCATCTCAAAATTTGAAGGTCAAGGTATTATTTTTCTCTTTCTTTTAATATGACTAACCTTACGAAGCTTGACCGTTGCCCTTTAAAGTATGAGCAGAGCACCTTTTATGGGTGTTGGATGCACAATCCATTTGAATGCAATAGGTCTTGGAGACACCATTAAAAAGTGAAGAAAACATCAAACCAAACTCGTTCTAAGGTTATGATATTATTGCGTCATCATATGAATGAAATTA
Organism: Datura stramonium; assembly: GCA_018107945.1. Taxonomy (NCBI): domain Eukaryota; kingdom Viridiplantae; phylum Streptophyta; class Magnoliopsida; order Solanales; family Solanaceae; genus Datura; species Datura stramonium. The sequence goes on from JACEIK010002830.1 coordinate 92,250, forward strand.
CGAAAATTGAATATCTCACGATTGAAATTCCTTGTTTGTGGAATAGCCTAAAGAAAGGTATGGCCCAGCTTGAAGATGGTCGGTCATCCACTCAAAGACTACGATATGATTGGATTAATCAAGACTAAGTCTGTTCCTTGAGTACAACTATGCAATATTTAGAATTGTTTCTCAGTTGATACTATGTGGAGAGATAATTAATGATGTTAATATGATTGAATATGTGGTAGTACACAAAATTAGTGAAACGCGGAAGAGCTAATGTCTTACTACTCGGGGAAAGGAATGAAATTATTGTAGTAAGTCTCAAAAAGACATTGAAAAAAATTGAGACTATAAATTGTGGAAGATCTAATATCTTCATATTACTACAATTGAAATGGGTTCTAAATATTTATGTAAAAGACTACCGTCGTTTCCTTTTATTGTAATACATAAATATGGGTATGATGACAAATCACATACGAAAGTAAACTAGAAGTTTACTAAAATAAAGATAGTGGCATAACCAATTGGCCATCCACTTCAAATGTGATGCGAAATGAGTGAGAATTCACGTGGCAATATGTTGAAGAAATAAAGATTTTTCAAAAAAATTCTCTTGTGTTTCTTGTTATCATGATAGAATGTTCATTATATCGGCTAAGATTGAATTATATTCTACGAAATTTTGAAACTTATAAAAATGTGAATATGGGACGTTTTTGCCATGAATCATCTGCTATTATATAATTTTAATAGATGCATCTATGATATGGTCACATGTGCTTTGATATCAACTTGCAATTTATTTTTGCAAGGTTGTTTGCTCGAATTGTTAAATTAAGGGCACGATTTCAAATATAAAATCATGTTGATAATCTTTGATTCATAGCTAAGTTGGTTTAGCAAAAAAATTGTATGTATTCAATTATAGCTAAACCATTGGTTATGAAACCAAAATAACAAATAAAATTTGGTATGAGATATATTTATTTAACATATAGCAATACTTAAATGCATCAAGCCAGCAAGGTTTCCCTATCACAATTGATTCAGGGTCAGGAATCGAATAATTCCATCTAAAAATTTGAATGTGCGGTATATGATTCAATTACTCCACCACAAAGCACAAAGATGGGTCCCCAAATGAGCTTGGGGTTAAATATTAGTTTTCCTAACATTAAGGGAGAAGTAGGCGAAAATTGAGTGTGGTTTTGAATTATCTAGATCCTTGGGAAAAAAAAGTGAACTTAAAGTTCAAGATAATTCACTTGCAAATATTGTAAATCAATTATGAGATCTTGTTTGCGACCTGTTTTATAATTCGATTGCAAATGCTCCAATAGAAAAGTCCTTGAAAGACGGGAGTGCAGAGCCTTTTTGACGTGATAGACCAAGCGGTTCCAAATATAAATTTTCTTGAAGAAGGAAGGGCAAATGATTAGATAGTCCTTAATGATAGAACAAGTGCTTTAAGAAAGCACCACGACATAACACTTCATAAAACCTTGTAAAGTTTGGTACCTAAAAATGATGAAAAATGATGAGATCTCAACGAGTTATGTCTAATTTCAAACCGATATAAATGATATACCGTCGACGATATCTTTGATACAATCTGACGCATAATATTGTAAAGATTGTGAGAATCTAAATTCTCGTCTGTAAGAGATGCAGATGTAGAAATATTATCAGTAGAATGAGTACGTATTGAAGTAAAGCGTAAACATCGGACCTATAGTCAAACACGAGGAAGATGTCAAATATTTACATCTTAATAAATGTTATCACTTGATAAAATTTTATATGAAAATCATGAAGGATTCAATATGTCTGAAGCATTTACAAGTTTTACGTAAACTTATTCATAATCTTTATATGAGAAAAATCAAATAGAAAACAACATTTGTTTTATTTGCTATTTATACTAATGACACAAACCTCGCTGCAACTCGACGAGCTTGAAAAGACAATTGATATCTAAAAGAATTTGAGATGAAAAGATATTGGAAAGAAAATTTTGTCTTAGATGCACCAAATTGAACATTTAGCGAGATGATATCTGTATGTCATATCTCACGAGAAGGTTTTGAAAAGATTTTATATGGATGGAGCACATTCATTAAGTACTCGATGGTTGTTCGATCACTTGATGTGAATAAGGATCCATTGAGCCTAAAAAGAAAAGAATGAGGAAATTCTTGGTCCTGAGTACCATATCTTAGTGCAATTGGTGCGCTAATGTATCTTACTAACACTACAAGATGCAGTGCCAACAGCACTGATTAATTTGTAGCAAGATATGGTACCTCTGCTAGGAGGCTTTGAATGGGATCAAACACATATGTGGTATCTAAAGGACTATTAGGGACTACGTGAAACATTTTATTCCTGCGGATGTGCGGTCCGTCTTTTTTGGTTGTGCGATGCGGGGGTATTTATCGGCCACACAAAGATCAATCTCAAGCGGCTACTTGTTCATACGCCATATCTTGGAGATCTACAAACGGTTTCTCATAGCTGCTTCATCAAATCATGTTTGAGATAATAGCTATTCAAACGGCCCAGGAATGTGTGTGGTTGAGGTCCATGATCATCTCATTAGAAAAATGTGGTTTTGAAATGTGACAAAATACTCTGATTTTATATGAAGATAATGCAACATGCATAACAAAAATAATGGAGGGTTCATAAAAAGGAGATAGAGCGAAGCACATATCACCAAAGCTTTCTACACACGCAGGCTCCAAAGAATGGTGATATCAGTACATGAGATACGTTCAAATGACAATGTGGCTGATTTATTCACCAAGTCTCTACCAATTGCAACTTTCAAGAAGATGGTGCACAAGATCGGGATGCAAAGATTCAAGGATGTTCTAATTAGGGAGTTAGTACGCGTTGTACTCTTTTTTTTAACTGAGGTTTTGTCATTAGATTTTTCTTGTAAGTTTAATGAGGCCGCCAAAATGCGTATTGTAGATATGTTCTACTCTTTTCCTTCACTAGATTACTTGCTTGTGTTTTTTCTAGTAAAGGTTTTAACGAGGCACATTATCTATCAAATAGACATCAAGGGAGTGTTATAAATATATTTTCTATTTATGTTGAATGTCTATTTCTTAGAAGGAAAGTTAGGGTTTATAATTTTGGGACAAGCTAGTTTTCTATAAATAAAGGGGTTTCCATTTACATTGTAAATCATCTCTTTAATCGTCAAGAGAGCCACATCAAGATAAATAAGAACGCTATCCTTCTCTCTTTCTCTACAATATTCTTATTCTTGTTCTTTCTTTATTATTTTAAAACTATCTACATTTTCCCCTTTTTCTTTAGACTATCTATATAATCCTAATTTTATTTTAATAAAACACAATTAAGTTTTAAAATAAACCACAAAAATGAAAGACTCAGAAGTCTCTCTACTCTTTCAATGGCATCTTTTTAGCTTGCTGGACTTCTTAACCTCAACATTCCCCTTCATCTTCTATACAACTTTTGAAATATTTTCTCTTTCAAATTCCAACAGTTTGAACACATTTTATTTGTGTTATCTCTTCTATATTTATATGTTCGATCATATTTGCAATTTCCACGCATCATTGCGAGAATTCATTTTGCCGATTCAAGTTTTTATTGTCTCAAATACTCTTCTTCTTTTCAAGTATGTATGTCATTGTCGATTTACTTATTTTTTAACTACTTTAATTTTTTCTTGCATGCATATTTTATTTTTTATTTTCTTAGCACCTTTAGTCTTTTAACACTTATTTTGATTTAGATTCTTGATTTGCATTAAAAAATTCTGTATATACATCAAATAAGAGTCAAAATAATAAAAAAGGCTTAAAATAACATTCAACTAATAAGCTAAGCATAAAATGGGTTAGTATTAGACAATTGAAGTAGAAAAAAATGAAAAATATAAAGGAAGAATAAGGTAATACACATTTGTCTTTATGAAATTGGAACCAACTTTTATAAAACCAAAAAAAAAACTTATTGTAGTAAAGAACACTCTTACTTTGTTTGTTAATTAGTAGAAACTAGGAGTGAATTTTCCAGTTTTACTTTCTGAGCATGCAATTTTGTCATAATATCTATTTATTCAGGTTTAAAATTTGAGATATTTAATTAAAAATAAAGAAGTATTTGTCATTTTATTATAACTCTTATTGATACTAGAGAAAAGTGCTGCCACTATTATTTTAAGTTTCAAACTTTTTTTTTTCCCACCTTGTTTGCATCTTCCTCCATTTCAATTAGTGCATGAACATTTAAAAGAGATATAGAATATTTAAAGAGTAATGAGAGAGAAAGATACTCTTTTAAGTATTTATGATGAAAATATGAAGAACAATGACTTATTTATTTATTTTTGTTGTTATCTTATAAGTAGACATCCTCTCCATTTCAAAAGTGTACTATTTTCTCTGCCTTGTAGTAGCAATCATACATGAAATTGAACCCATTAGTAAGCAGTCTTCAAGTAAAACTTTCAACATATTGTTGGTATATGGCTTTTCTTCATTTCTTTTCTACAGCTAAATTTAATTACAAAAAGCTTTCAGTTACTCATATTTCTTAAATGGGTCTCGAGCCCGGTACACTTGCTATTCTCTTTTGTTTTTCAGAAAAATGACTGATTAGCACTCTTAGTCTTTTAAATACAATAAATTCAGTTTTTGTTTATCATAATTTGTGGTAGCTACCAAAATATTTTCATAGTTCCATTTACGTTTTCTTTATTTACTCATAATGATGAGACTAACTTCTTTCTTTGGTAATTATACCCTGAAATATTTAAAGGTTTTTTACGGAGTTATTGGATCAAGCTCATCTAAATTGGTAATAATTTTATATTTTTACATTGTAATTTATTTTAAACTTTTAAATAAATATACATATTACCAGCTAAAGTTGGTCTCTTCCTCAATAATTTCAAATCAGAATTATTAATATATAGTGTGTATTTTCTCTCTACATTTCAACTATATATTATTATTGCCTCTATGGAGCGTACGGTATAAATCATAATGGCAAGGGAAGTAGAGTTGGAAAAATAATGTATACCCAGTGTAATTAAAAGAAAACGCAACTGAGTGGATTATTAAAGTTTTACTCATTCGAAGAAGCTTAATAAAGCCATACAAAAATGCCCCCAATAGAGGATATTCATTGGCAATTAATATTTGTTGTGAAGAGGTAATACTATCTTAATTTTATATTATATTCAAAATATGTTAAACTTTCTCCTTCATTGACTTTATTAGTTGTCCATCTTGACACAGGAAACAAAAATACAATCAACTCTTTTCCAGCCTCATGTTGAAACTTGGAAGGATATTTTCCAATCAAATCGGAACTATTACATTATAAATGGCAAGATATGTGTGAGTGAAACACTGCTTCTTGCTCAGTGAACAAAGAGTTTGAAATAGCGTTCACTAACAATATAAAGGTCATACCTTGCAGCGGCGATTTTATGTCTCGCTCATTTTAAATGATTTTATTTCTTTGGATGAGTTTGAAAAATCACTAACGAATCTTTTTGGTAAATACATATATTTATTTATTTATATTTTACATGTATAATAAATTTATATTTTGTATTTGTTTTATTTACATTTTTTTAGATGTGGCATGCATCTTAATAAAAGTTAAATCAGTATTGGGAGAAGGGCGAACCATAAGGAGGGAGATAATCGTTACCAACGAAAAGTTAGTTAAATTATATCATACTCATGAAATTTTGAACCTTCAAAATTTTATACATAAATATTAAAAAAATCATAAATTCTAATTTTTAAATATACGGGTTCGATCGTAGAAACTTTAACTTTGTGCAGGGGGGACTTAGGCTGTAGTGAAGGGGAAACGCTAAAAGAGCGCAGAAAGTACTAAACAGTGAAGCCCAGCCTTTTTCGATGTTAAAGGTCTACCTACCAAGGTATAATACGTCACAAAATAATTATTATCATATATTATTCATTTGAAAATAATCACTACCATTGTTGTTGATTTGGAATAGGTGATTTTGTCCTTGCAACTACCCACGTTAGTAGTGCACTCTTCGAACCAAAATTTCAAAGGCGGAAGATCTACAAAAATGGTATAATATCTTCTTTATGCACTTATCAATATTGTCCCTCTAATTTAGGTGTCTGAAATAAATCATTAATGTTAAAAATATACGGGCATGACAACATGAAGGCAAATGACATTGACATAAGTTTAATTCCAAATACAAGCTAATGCGAAAAGTTAAAAAAAGGTTAAACTTGGTGATATTATTGAAGAGGTTCACTCATCAGCGAGAATTTTATTTGCGTCGAATAATTTCACACACTATATGCTAATTTTATTTTCATCCGTTCTAACAAAAAATGTACCTTTTATTTTTATATCGATGTTTGTGTGAAGTTCGAGTTCTCATATTGTAGACATTAAAAATAAAAATGACATTAGGTATGTACTTGCAAAAAGTGCCACGGGGAGAGTGGAGCATTATAAAGAATAGTGCGATTTGTTCCTTTGTCGAGAGACGATGTTGACTACAACGAGAGGTAAAAAGGAGAAAATTTAAAAAAATATTTTCAAAGCAATGAATTTATGATTTGATTTAAAATTTATTAGCCGGACTCATAATTAAAGATGGATGTCTGGTGACCAACAACATATTAGTATTGTTATTTGATGTTGCTCGATACTTCTTTAGTTTGCGATGTGAAGGAGTATATTCACTCCGCGGATGAGTTTGTTTTACTATAAGTTAATGTTTATAACTAATTTATTTTAATATATTATTATTGTATTTTATAATTTTTTTATAACTAATTTATTTATGTATTTGTTCATATTGTACACTTGAAGGAGGACTAAGTATTACCGCAAGTTGATATTGAGTAAGGAAAAAGAATTCAATTTCCTTGTGAAGATTCAAGATCTGAAATCTACAAAAGAGGAGAGAAGCATAAATTTAATAGTTGTGGAGATGCATGAAGTTGAAAAAGATGATGCAATCATAGAGATAGAATATGATGCAACCATAGAGATAGAAGAGGATGACACATCAACAAAACTAATAACCAAGAGAATAGAATACAATTTCTAATTAGTAATTGTGTGTTACACCTCGTTAAATGTTGATGTTTAGTAGAACATATGTGTTGTGGTGAGTAAGAAAATCTTGTTGCGTGTGGAAAAAGTCTGGAAGTAAAGACCCGAGCAGGACCCGGCCACGCCTGGGGAGCCGGCTATGATCATGGCCCGACGGTGCAACGGCAGTGCGGCCTTGAACTTCTTTGCCTCAATGGGAGCGCGGCCAGCATGGAAAGCTTCTTTGCCTCAATGGAAGCGCTGGCCAACGTGGGCCTGTGGCACATTGGCTTGGCCCGTGAGACACACTCATGACCACAGCCTAAAGTGTATATATATGTTCCCCTCTTTCATTTAATCATTTCCAAAAAAATGAACCATGGCGAGAGAGAAAAGAAAGAACGTAAACTCGATCATTTTCATCTGGAATTACTCTACCAAACTTTTAAATTTAAATTAAATTGAATATTGAGATCCCAAATCCGCGGGAGCATTACTAGAGTTATTTTCTCGAGATTCGCTCGGTAAATTGTATTTTGCGAGAAAAGTTATTGTAGGCGGTTCTATATGATCATCAAGTAAGCATTTCTCTCTTAGAACCCTCGGGAAATTATAGGTTTGGCCATAGTTTATTAGTTGAATTATAATTTTCTATTATTATTAATAGTTATCATTCAAAGTGAAATTGGTAGTAAATTCATCTCTTTCTTTAGTCTCAGTTGGCCAAGGGGAAAGAAGTACGACAAATCCAAGTTGAAACTTGTTGGTTATTCGGAAACGACAGTCAAGGTATGTAAGGTTTATCCCTTCCGCCAAGTTATTCTCATCGTACGGTGATACGACGTATGCCTCGAAGCAAGACCATGATTACGTATAAAGTAATTAGTTGATGCAGTGAATACTTGAGTCTATACATATACGATATTCTGGCTTCGTATTTGTCTCCGATGGGTGTGATTAGACATATTGTGGTCAGCTGTTTTTGTAGACTATAAATGTATGTTGTGGTTAGCTAGAACACGTACATAGATTATACGCCGATATCCCTCGTCGAGGAAGAATATTTAAGTGTGATACGCGTCGGGAGTGTAAGTAAGAAACTCTTCTCTCTCAGTTAATTATATTGTGGTAGAATTGTATGTTTAATTGCCAATCTGAGCAGCAAACTCATGAATACTTATCGGGCACAGGTTTGTGAGTTGAGCGGTATAGGCGCAACTGGGATATATAACTATGAGTTTGGCGCTGTGTAGCCAAAAAAAGCACGCCCAGAGGCCATTAGCGTACCTTTACGCCTCCCGGGCGAAATTCAAATAGGAAGGCCATACATTAGAGTCGGCGGCTTAGGGTTTTCTAGTGAGCGAGTGGGCCGGCTTCCCATCTAACTAGCTACTACCGGTAATTTTCAGTTCCGGTTAACTTAGCGTTTATCCTACGAGATCACCCATCAGTCTTCCGGAGTCAAATAGACTGTGGGTACCTATGGAAGGAGACCTTGTGCTTGAGATAGAGACGGGGCAAGCGCCCCGGCACATTCTTAGAAGATGCTGAGATATAGATTAGTGACGACTAAGTCTGCTGCAGACATCTTTAAGGTTAGTAATCGCCCAAAAAAAGTCATATAGATTGGACAGTTCGAATGGGGTCTAAAGGACCGGCACGCGTGTTAGTATAACACTACCCTCAGAAACTAAGAATGTGCGATGGCGCATGTAGAGGACCCCTAGGGGTCGACCGCCCAAAGCATATTCGGTTAATGCCTTCTTGATTCCAGCGAGGACCAAGTAACCTAGTCATCCCGGCCCCACAGTTGTTAGTGAGTTATAGTTGTCAGTGGACATTTAGGGTATTTTTAGGCCACTCGGATCTCGCTATCCGGCCTAGACCATTATAGATCATGATCACTACCCAGGATCCTCGATGAGATACGGGTACGGTGGCTGCTTGCTAGCGACATGGATTATCTAGGGGAGAACAACAATAGTGTTAGGCCCAAAAAGACCCGATTCGCCCTTTTGAGTAGCTGGATTGAGATTTTAGTACAACACCTTGGATTGGGGTGCCCTTACTTAGGAGCCTTACGTGACCACCCCAGGATTATTAGCTTTGTGTTGGCACATAGGGGCAGATGACGTCGCTCCAAGGAGCGGTATGCGTCCCACGAGGATGAAGATGGGGTCTCGGGTCTCGTGCAGTCCATTCCATGGCTGGACTGACCCATATCTTGGTATGGCACCACACCCTGTCGAGCACAGTGCCACAGTCAGGGTCTCAGAGTGCCTGGGAACTTCGGAGCTATAGGCCGGGGGCAGGCCAGCCATTTGCGGACCCGGGGGGCTTGGTAGGTTGGCTATAGCACCGAGTAGAGTCATATAAACCTGGCCCAGAATTATATAGATTGAAGTGTACTCGCCGAGACTTATGGGGAGCCCGGTGGGTTGTCCTGTGTTAGTTGTACCTTCCGAGGCTTATGGGGGTTAGGGTTAGGTTCTTGTTTGCATATTTGTCGCTAGCTATAGCTTACAAATATGATTATTACAAATCTAGTTTATATACGTGTGTTTCATTAGATGCGGAGGTTATGAATAAACAGTTTAAGTGCAACCACACCCCTTCCTTCTACTTTCTTTCGAGTCTTTTACGGCTTTCATTCGGTTATTTATTTGCCTTATATTTAGAAGTTGCACTATTGTATTGGCCCAACTATGAGGCGTTTGCATTACTTTACTGCGAGGTTTAGATGGGCCAGAGTTTAGGATCTTGATGTGATTATCAGATCAGTATATTGTACGACTCCTTTTATTTGGGGTTGCCAGGTTGTAGAAGATTATCATCTTTTATTGTACGGTATTTGGGTAGGTGGATTTTGTCAGGCCACTACTCCATATTCTTAGAGGCTTGCAAGATTACGGTTGTCGAGATAGTTGAGTGTCGTTGGCCGTGTGGGGCCGTATATGTCTCTTTTTATGTATTGGTCATGTAGGGCCTAGTATAGTGTATCGATTTTTATTTCGATTATAACTAGATATCATGGCGGCCTTGTCGGCCCACATAAGATTCCATGTTATGGTCCATTCTTTGATTGTGTTTTCTTTTACGGGTGGCTATAAAGGGCCTTGTCGGTTGGAGGCTAATGTTTCATAGAGATATAACCGTTGTTAGTTTCTTGAGTTGAGTTGCGAGGCTTGCACCATATGTGCATAGGCCACAACCAAGTCGGTCGAGGAATTCAAGTGTGGCACTAAGAGTGTCGAGTCATGCCTCCCAAGGTGGGCGTGACATGTATTAAATTTATAAATTTTGTAATCACACAATATAGTCACTGTCATTTCTTTTTTACATATTGCATATATTTATTTGGGGAAAATCATCCTGATACTCACTCAAATTTGGCTGGAGAATCAACATAGTACTCACTCAAAAAGTATCGGTCACGATCAACACAAAGCTATTTATAAATTTTATGAAAAAATATTAACCTAAAATATATATAAGATAACACGTTATGATAGTGTAGAGAGTACGTTTTCAATCATGGTATATATTAACTATTTTGTTTAGAGAAACATTATACGAAGCAAAGTTTACTCAAGTTACAAAAACCTTGAAAAGGTACATAGAAAGCACTTAATAATTTATATCATCTTTCGAAATATTACATTTTTCAAGATTAATTATTTACATTACGTACATAGATCAAGAGATAATTCCATGCACTCCCAGGCAAACTGAGCAAATATGTATCATCAACTACGTCACAAGTGATTGATCAGATGAAGGGGATGAACAACAACTTCAAGGGAATTACCATCCCAAAAAGTGATTATCTCGAGTTATTTCGAATATAATTTATACTTGTACATACCTACAATGACAGTGCGAAAGGAAAATTTGTTGCTCCTCCATCGTCTTGATCAATAGCATTCGTATTAGTATATTTGATAGGAAAAAAAATTATACATGTATGATCCCATATGATTTCATTAACTTTTTCATTTAAGGTTGACAAATGTTGATAAGTATACTTTTATAGGCCTCTGAGATTAATAATATTTCTCTATTAATTGATCTCCATCAACTATGCATCATGTAAATTTTTAATCTCAAAAAATTTTGATCGTTACAACAAACAAAAGGCTAAATGTAAGACCTTGAGAATCCAAACATATTTATTACTATAGTCTTACAATGTTACAAAGAAAACTATTATGTGATTGACAAAGGAAAGTTTGTTGTTGGTGATAAATATGACCATCATTTTAACCGCCCAACATACGAAGCATCACGGGTAAGATCTCACATATTAAAGGGGATAAGTTCTGGTAGTTGATATGTATATTATTGATAAAGTCCCACGTAATGCTTAATACGTATGAAAATCAACATGGATTCTTATGATTGATTACTATCTTTTATAGTTGTATTTGCATTATAGAAAAAGGCAATTGCCATGACGTTAAAGAGGGTGGAAAAATATAGCATCTACCCAACAAATAACAAATTTCTGGAATTGAACACGTACGTTCAAAAAAGCACCAAAGAGAGTAAATTGGCTATTTAGAGCTTTGGCCGAATAGTATGAAGTTGAACGTAATTGGAATAAAGAACTTCAAAATTATATATACATTTATTTTTCCTATATATAAATATTTTTCTAAGGTAGAAATAACTTATAACTTACCGGTATTAAATCATATACATTTGACATTAGTCCCCGAATGCATCTTGTAATGCTAAAGGTTTCAATACGAGCCACCAACATTTGTTGTGCAAGTGGATATATCAAGTTGGCTAGCACGGGTGCTCTGGCGGGTGTATGAATTGTGTGTGGCCCCTGATGTGGAAAAGCTAGGAGATGTTGCCAAAATGTTACGAGCATCTGACAACATGTTTGTTTTTACATCTTTTGGTGTAACATTTGATAAAATAGCCTCTTCAAGAAAGGTGTCACCTTTAGGGCCAAGGACAAGTATATCATGATCTTCCATCATTGATACCACATAATGATATCCCCCGTTACTTTCAACTATATTTTTTTATGCGGCATTAATTGAATAATAGGATATCAAGTCCAACAAGCAAATCTTTGAACATACTTGTGTGAAAATCAAGCAAATCTTTGAGACATACTTGTGCGAAAAATCAAGCATGTAATGGATGAAAATTCCTTATACAATTCTTTCGGCAGCTGAAAGACCATTCGACATTTCAAAATTTGCAACTTAGAATTGCAGCAATACCACTCACGGATCAACGAGTTTTACAGTACACCCCCTCGGTCGATCAAGTTGCGGCAATTTGGAAAGATAGAATATAATGCAAATGTCTCATTCGAGCGAGAGATTATTGTTCATGAGCATTCGGGGAATAAACATCAAGTGAAACACTATTCGGTTGTTATGACCCATTACAATATCCTTTGTTATTTTCAAGAGGCGAAGGAGGTTGGCACCAAGGAATAAGAAACAAAAAAATGCATATCAACAAAAAACACAACGGTCAACCACGGTCCTTGGTAATGAGTTACCCACATTCACGTGTCGGCAGATCGATATTTCTGTGAGAATCACGGTAACTTCTTTTAATTATTTTTTTATTTGATCATCATTTATTTAAATGGAACATGATTATTAAAAATAATTTGTAGATGCTTCACGAGAAACCAAAGGAGCGGTTTCTTGTAGAGAATAATGCATATAGTTACAAATATGCCAAATGGATAAGTTCATATTATTTCTATGTGGAAGATGCTGAAGCGGTTTGTGGTGGACATGTACATCAAGCGGAAACAACTAGGCTTGAGTATTTTGAGAAAGGAGCAGTCAAATTTTAGAAGAGAGGTTTGTCAAGGTATTGTTGATAGTGTTTTGTCCGGAAGGAAACTAGAAGGCCCGGTAAAATTGGTCAAGAGTACTACTTCCGACATCTTTTAGAGGACCATGAGACATGCGAGCGCTATATGGACGGAATGGCATTGGTTCAGCATTTTTGGAAGACACGATCTATTCATAACAATGGCATGTAATCGATTGGGTTGAGATCCAGCAAGATGGGCATAGGTCGGACTCCTCAAGATATTCGGACTTGATAAGCTAGAGTTTTTAGAGAAAAATTACAAGATCTAAAAGAATAAATATTCAAGAAAAATATTTGAGATAGTTGTAGCTCATGTATTTATGGTAGAGTTTCAAAAAGAGGACTACCACACATACTTATTACTCATCTTTTGGAAGAAGGTCACAAGATAAAAACAACCGATCAATATGATAAGTTTATTTCGACGAATTCCGAGATAAAGTTCAATATTTGGTCTTGCATGGTTAGTACTGAAACATATGATGCATGGTCTATGTGGAAAACATCGTCCAACTTGATCCGTGCATGCAAGATGGAAAATGTAAGTACCATTATCCACGTCCCTCGGCCACGAATTCATTGCGAGAAAAGGATGGATGTTTATTTACAAAAGGAGGAATGATGGAAGGTAGGAGACCATTCATGGAATAAAGATGAATAATCAGTGGGTTGTCACTTATTACCCTTATTTGCTAATGAGATACAATTGTCACATCAATGTTGAGGCTTGCTCAGGAGTGAGGGCAATAAAGTACCTTTACAAATACATTTATAGAGGCCATGATAGATGTGCGGTTATATTGAGTCGGATGAAGGAAAGAATAATTGATGAGATTAAGAATTTTCAAGATGCACGATGGGTTTCTCCGCTTTGAAACACTATGGAGAATTAATAAATTCAACCTAAGTGAAATGCAACCTCTAGTTATTAACCTTCAATTGCATCTCCTTGGCAAACATTCAGGTACACATACACACTTATAGTTACGACATATTCGAATGATTATTTTTAAAATGAAAATACTAACTTCATATCAATCCATAGTATTTTATTGAAACACGTGCAATTTACAAAATGTCATCGTATGGGATAACGTACGAGAGGGTATGCTTACAGTATTTTAGAATGTGCTCGATCAACGTGAAGCATGAAAATATTTGTACAAGGGAATTCCTCGGCATTATATTTTGGAATCACCCAATCAAAGATGTGGACAAAAACAAAAACAGAGCGACTGTAATTGGTAGACTTGCATATGGTAAATATAAGACTACATTATATTTAAATACTACATCTTACTTTTATGTCTTTTTCACAATATCTATTAATTACGGCTAATCCTAGAGAGGGAGAAAGATATTATGAGTGGCTATTCTTTGAACCATGTAAGATGATCATGTTCTGTTTGAAGACTTTCTCACGGTCAGGTGGAAGACAATATGAAACCTTCAAAAGTGTCCAAAGAAGGGTTATTAGAATCAAATAATAGTATATCGGAAGTATGCCCAGGTGGTACTTTTTAAAATTCCATCGACTCTTAGAAACATTATTTCGCAATAATCATGTGGTACATTGTAACCCCACCGATGTTAAGTTATGGGACTTACTATGAAGATATGTCATAAGACTACCGCAAAATCCATGATAGTTCCCCTGTTGCTCAGCTTCAATGCACATTGAAGAGTATTAATTATTATACGGAAAGTATGGGCAAAGTATCTATAAGTATGACCCTCTATAACACCCACTCAATTGAAGTTGTTGCCCCGGAATGTCAGAAATACTCGAAGAAATTTCTGTCCAAGTACACACGAAGATTTTGATGCAGTTAAAACTCAATGCGGAACAGAGACTTAAGCTTTCAAAATCATTTTGGAGAGAATTCGATTATTGGAAGAAGCAGCTTTATTATTTGCCGATGGGCACGGAGGAATTGAAAAAATATTCGTATCTGAGTGTGTTGCTAGCAAATATTCAATCTACGGGAATGATAGCCTTAGCAATAACAACCAATGGTGTCGCAACTTCAATTATGCTTTGGGAGGTGGGTCACGGCTCACTCCGGAGTTTGACATCCCACTTCAAACAAATCGAGCAATTGTGATGAACATGTCAACAAAGTGAGTGCGGCCAAATTGATCGAGAAAAGCAAAATTAGTAATATGGGATGAAGCACCCATAGCCAAGCGACACACCATTGAAATGGTTGGCAGAGGCTTTAGAGATATAATAGATGTAAATAAATTTTTGGTGGAAGAATCATGATTTTTGGAGGAGATTTTCGACAAGTATTACTAGTAGTTCAAAGTCTACAAGAGTAGAAATTGTCAACGCAAGCTTAGTGAGATTATATCTTTGGCCTTTGATGGAAAAGATGCATTTACACAAGAAATATGAGAAACGAAGCAGATCAACATTCGGTGCATTCTTACTTCGTGCGGCAATGGAGAGGAGCGGAGCAATAAAAGATAATTTAATGCGCTGAGGCAACTAATAGACAAATACATTAGTGTTGAAAATGTTGAAATTATGCCCTAATAAAAAATATATCAGCCAGCTCGAGCAAAAATATGGGAATGTAGAATATGTAGCGAACGAGCTATCCTAAGCGAGACAGAAATGAGTACGTTGATCAATGAATGAGAGAATGATAACAACCTTTTAGAGTGGCTGGTATTCATTAGCTTTGACTCTACGAAGGATGATACTAACAACTACTACGAGAGGTATATCTTAATACTTTGACCCCGATAGTGCCACCACACGGATATAAATCCTAATTATCCACTATGAATAACTTAGGCGTGCATATGTAGAAATTACTTCAAATTGATAAAATAAATATTTTTTTGGGCGGGTTAGTTTTGAAGGAGAATGCACTAATCCCCGTATTTCACCTAAGGAATTTGATTATCAATGAAGCATGTAATGGCACAAGAATATTATGTAAGGATTTAACAACAACGTCATACATGCACATGTGGCCAGGACATTGTGCGGCCAAGAATGTGTTTATTTCAAGTACGAATATCACCACCTAAAGTAGAAGGGTTTCCTTTTAAATTTGTTAGGAAGGAATTTCCAATACCCCTTTGCTTTGCAATGACAATAAATACAACACAAGACGAAACAATTGATAACCGGTTACTGACATGTTTTCTACCGTGGACAATTGTACGTAGCTTTCAAGAAGGGATATCAATGGCCATGACAAAAGTCCACACAGTGCATGACGAGACCAACCAAAATAAAAAGGAACGTACACAGAACATCGTCTATGGATATTAGGTAAAATTAGTAGATTAGTTTTCAATTTATATTTTACTACGAATATTTGGTCGTACTTATTACAAGCGCTTTAAATATACTCATACTATATGTAGTGTTTGTTTTTTCAAGTTCGAAAAATATCTAAGCATTGAACTTCCAACTTGATTGAATGTAATTCAAATATATAGGATGTTAATCTATTTTCACATATATTATTCTACAAAGCAATTTATGATACACATTATAATGCATTTTTATGATTTATACCATACATGTTGTTTGCTTAGAACCCACGTGCAACGCAAATATTTCATAATTAATATATGTATAAAAGGGATGTGTGTATATAATTACTTGCTATTAATGATTAAAACTTCAAGTTGATGCGCCTTTTCTTTTATATACTAATATACTATGTATATGATTTCTTATAACACATGCAATAACTTTTAGGGAAGTAGGGACTACTAGCAATTACTAGCTAACAATCGTTATATATCTTCATAAATTTTATTTATTTGTCATTTACACACATGTCTCTTCATTGTATAAATAGTGGGAGAATTAGAAAAGTTGCAGAGCAAATAAGTACTTAAAGACTAGTTAATTAGAAATAATAATGCATAAAGAAGGTTTAAGGAGTAAATTAGAAAAAAAAGTAAAGAAATGATTCTTCAAATTGTACTCACCATTTTATGAACTTTGACATTAGTTTAATCTTTCAAAATTTTTTTTGTTTATGTAGAAAAAAAAAATAGCAATTTTATTGGATAGAAGTATCAGAGCTATTTTAGTCTAGAATTGGATTAGCCATCGGGAATCAACTGCTATGGCATCTGTTGTTGGAAGTTTAAGAAAATTCAACACAAGTTATTTTAATACACGATCTTATAGATATCATTATACGAGAAAAGTTAGGCGCATATATTATTATCCTAGTATGTAATATTTAGTTTTAGCATCTAAATGTTCTTATTATACTTTTAGGTAGTTGCTTCTATTTTATGTAAAGAGAGGTGATATATCTTTAATATTCTCTATAATGAGAAGATATCTTTCTTTCTTGTTGAATTTTTTTTTTTTTTTTTGAAAAATAGCAAATTTGAAGGATGGAAAATTTTCAAAAGTACATTGGGCATTGAGGTGGGTTAACCATCATAATTAACTTCACTACCACCTCTTCTTGTTAGGTTTTAAATAATTGCTAAAATTTATCTTAACGCAAGATTTTATATATATTTATCTGAGAAAATTTTAGAGACGCATATATTATTATCCTAGCATGTAATATTTTAGTTTTGCATTCATTGTATTATTTTAGTAGTTAAATTCTATTTTATGTAAAGAAGGGTGATATATCTTTTATTTTCTTTATAATGCGAAGACATTTATTTTATTTTTGAAGGTTTAATTTTTAATTGGTAATTATAATTTATAAATCTTCTTCTATTACAGAAAGTGAAAATTCTTAGCAAAAATTTAAGAAAAAAGTAGGAATTTACGAGCAATGTTGCTATAAATATATTTAAGAAAATTTTTAATAATTTAATTAAATTATAATTAATATTGTTAATATTATTGTTTGATTTTGTATTTTTAATATTATAAATTTAAATGATTTAAACTTTATAATTAAAATAAAAAGTTAAAAGGATATTTATTATGGACAGTATTTCTAATAGAAATTTCAAATTGGAGAAAATATTTATGGTAGCTAACATAGTATCTTGAATTTTAACGTAAAGTAAAATTGAGATAATCTCTAAAATTTTAAGCGAAAAAATTGAACTTCAAGTACCATCCGGAAATTTCAAGTATACTTAATTGAAGAGAGACAAGTTGATATTTGTTTGAAAAATTAGTCATTCCATGCACTGATATACCTATCTAACTAATTTAGTTGTTCAATTTCACAAATGCCTCATTATTTTACATTACAAAAATCGAGTTCGATGGAATAGACTCACCATTCATATATATAAGCAATTTCAGCTTTGTTTTTTATAAAACTATTATAATATTATATATTCTCTCGTCTCGATAGAAAATTTTTGATATGATTAACATGAATGTAAAGCATGTCAAGATACTAATTTACGTATAAGCCATTTACTAAGAACACCAAGATGTAAAAGCATTAATGTTCTTTCCAGTTCAAACATTCATGTTCGGAGCTCAAAATTTGCTTGAGCCATCAAGTCTTGAAAAAATCAGATTCCTAGAAATTAAACGAATATATAGTGTTGGTAATGAGTGGGTGATATTTATCATCAGCGTCCCGAGTCGTAGGCTAAATATATATATACTATATATATATATATATATATGTAGAATTTCTCAAAAACAAAGTTTTAGTAAATTTAACAGGTCTAGATGAGATCTTTCCAGCAATAAACATTTTAGTAATTGCTTTAGAGAATCAAATCACTAAATATTACGAGGAACTTTAGCTAGCTAATTTAAATTGAAACATTATAAAGCAGTAATGTATATTTGTATTTTCTAACCAAACTTTATGCTTAAAATCTTTCTGATAGTTTCCGTTTATTTTAAATTTTTTTCTTCCTCTTATCTTTTATTAATTTAATGTAGTCCTTTGCCAGTACTTGACTTGACTTACAAGGTTTAATAAGTAACTCTCTTTTAGTTTTTAATTTATTTCCTCTTAAATAAACATACTGAACATTTCATAAATATCTTACTTATCCTTAATAGTGTAATTTTTAGAAAAGAAAACAAGTTAGAGATCAATTGCACGAGAAGAATGAGTCAGCAAAATCATCCTTAATAAATTTAATCTTACTACTAGCGTTGGACAATTAATTACATAGTAAATTCAGGTACATTAATCATTAAAATATATCTTAGTTCTCCTTTGTATAGATACTCAGACATACTATCATTATTTAAATACCTTTAATTTCAATACGCAACTAAATAAAAAACATCAAACATAACATATATATTTGGATACACAAATATATTTGACTAAAAATATTAATTTGCCTCATCATTTCACTATTCATAGTAATTAATTCACCTTTAGGTAAATTTATAGGTTTTAACAAAAGTGAATGTCAATTTATCCATTTATTTTCAAGCAATAGGCATTTCATCGGTGTCATAAATAGATAATATATTTTATGCATATATATCTTTCATGAACATACTAGTTTGGCCATTTTGGAGACTAACAAATTAGATGAGCGTAAGTACATGCATGAAATAAACATTTGATCACTTTATGCATGTGTATATTTTCAATATTCTAGTTTGACTATTTTGGTAGTATGTATAAATATTAGTACATGCATAATATCCATGCACATATATTTTATGTATGTGCATAATTTAATCATTCTAGTTCGGTCACTTTGATCACTAACAAATTATATGAGCATAATCACATACATAGAATAACCAATAAGTAATTTTGTGTATGTACAAATCACACATTCTAGTTTGACCACTTTGGTGACTAATAAACTATACAACATAGGTACATATATTAAATGAACCTAAATTATTTAATGCATATTAATATTATTCATATTCTAATTTGACCATAGATTTTATATAAATATAAGTATGAATAAATATTTTAAATGTGTAAAACTCTAACATTCTAGTTTGTAATTTTGGGACCAAGTTAGTTTTTCCCTATAAACTAAAAGGGTTTCTATTCATTGTAAATCATCTCTTTAATCCCTCAAGAGGATCCCATCAAGAGAAATAAGAATTTCTCTCCTTCGCTCCTTTCTCTACATATTCTTGTTCTTTCTTTATTATTTCATAACACGTTATCGGCACGAGTCTACGCCTTGAACACTCACTTTGAAAGATGCGAGGTAAGAAAAATTAAAAGAAAAATCGAAAGATGTATTCTTAACCACGGGGTGATATTCGGCTGGTGATATTGTTTTCTCTACGACTCTACGTATCAAATTTGAAGGCCAAGGTATTATTTTTTTCTTTCTTTTAATATGACTAACCTTACGAAACTTGATTTACGTTGCCTTCAAAGTTCGGGCAAGAACCAGCCTTTCATGGGTGTTGGATCTTTGAAATCCCTTAATGGATGCAATGGGTCTTGGAAACACCATTAAAGTGAAAACCAAGCATCAAATCAAGATCGTGCTAAGGCTATGATATTCTTGCGTCATCATCTTGACGAATTCTTAAAGTGAATATCTCATGATTAAGGATCCACTTGTTTTGTGGAGATAGCCTAAAAGAAGGTATGACCACACCGAAGATGGTCATACACCCCAAAGGCACGATATGACTTGATCCATCAAGACTATAAATTTGTTAATGAGTACAACTCTTCAACATTCAAAATTATTTCTAAGTTGAAACTATGTGGAGAAACTATTAATGATGTTGATATGATTGAATATGTGATAGTACACAAATTAATTGAGAGCTCGGAAGAGCTAATGTATTACTACTTGAAGGAATGAAATTATTGTAGTAAGTCTCAAAAGGAAACTTATAAGTTTCAAGGACATTGAAAAAATTTAGACTATAAATTATGGGAAGATCTAATATCTTCATGCTTCTACAATTGAAGCGGGTTATAAAATGTAAAAGATTACCCGTCGTTTTTATTTGCTTAATTTTATAAATATGGGTACGATGATGAAATCACATGCATAAACTAAGTTTATTGAAATAAGTTGGCATAACTAGTTGGCCATCAGGATTCAAATGTGATGCAAAAATATTGAGAATTCAGTGGCTATATGTTGAAGAAATAAAAAGATTCTTCAAGAATTCTCTAGTGTTGCTTGTTCTCGTGATAGAATGATTTTGATCGGCTAAGATTGAAATTATATTCCTGAGAAATTTTGAAACTTATAAAAACGTGAATATGGGCCCGTTCATACCATGTGAACCATTTCTGTAAGATGCATCTATGGTATGGTCACATGTGTTTTAATATCAACTTGCAATTTGATTTTTGTAGGTTGTTGCTCGAATTATTAAAATTAAGAGCATAGTTCCAAATTATAAAATGCGTTTGATAATGTTTGATATATCTATGTTAGTTTAGCAAAAATTGTATGCCTCGATTATAAGCTAAATCATTGGTTATAAAGAATTAAAACTCCCAAATAAAATTTAGTATGAGATATGTTATTTAACATACTTAACACTTGAACTAAATCAAGCCAACACGGTTTCCCTATCACAATTGGTTGAGTGCAGGGAACCAAATAATTTCATCTAAAAATTTGAATGTGTGATATATGATTGATTGCTCTACAGCACAAAATGGATCCCCAAAGAAGAGCTTAGGGGGTAAGTGTTTAGTTTTTCTAACGTGGGGGAAGTGATTAGCAATTTGAAATTGAGTGTGGGGATGAATTATCTGGGTCCTCGGGGAAAAAAGTGAACTTAAGTTCAATAGATAATTCACTTGTAAAATATTGCAAATCAATTTCGGATATATTTGCTAACTCTATTTTACAATTCAGTTGCAAATGCTCCAATGAAAAGGTTCTTGAAGGACGAGGGTCTATGAGGGCATGAGCGCTATTCAAACAGGCGGGTTCAAATATAGAACTCCTTAGAGAAGGAAAATGATTAAGGTCATAATGATGAGGCAAGTGCTTTAGAAAGCACCACGACATAACACTTCATAAAACCTTGGCAAAGGTTGGTGCTGAAAATGACGAAAAATGAAGAGATCTCGATAAGTTGTCGCATTGGTGATATCAAAATGATCATCGCTGATACCTTTGATATAATGTAGCGCTCCAATATTATAAATATTGGCGAGGGGATCTTGAATTCAAATGCTGTCCAAAAAGTATGAATGAGATAAATGATTGACAATTAAAAATACGCAATTCCAAGTATAATATAGTGGATATAAATGAATTCTTGTAGCATAAATATTTTTCGTAAGTCGACATTATTATATAGAGGTCTCTTATTGGTGGATGGTGTTTGAGGCTCCTCGCACAAGTGCAGCAATATATGAAAAACTTGATATGCGCATAAGTATTTTCATGTCAAGAGAGGGGCGAATATATGAAATCCTTGAAGGATTTAAAAGAGCAGAGAAAATTTTGATCTGAAGATATGAGTAGCTCCTACTAGGAGACATTGGAATGGGATCAAACACATAATGCGGTATCTAAAAGGGACTACACCCAGATATGAGCTTATATTATACTAAAAATTATGATTAGATCTTATTGATTATCTTTGACAAATTGTTATCGGCCCACAAAGCTCGATCTCAATGGCTAAAATGTGTATGTGGAGTACTACCATATCTTGGAGATCGACAAAAATCTCTTGTAGGCTACTTCATCAAATCATGTTGAGATAATAGCTATTCTATAAAGCAAGCTTAGAAGTGTGTGTGGTTAAGATTGTGTCCCATCTCATTAGAAAAAATGTGGTTTGAAATGTGACAAAGTACCCACAATATTGTATGAAGATAATACGGCCTTGCATAGCACAACTAAAGGGAGGATTCATAAAGGAGATAGAGCGAAGCACATCATAAAGTTTTCTACACACATGAAACTCCAAAGAATTGTGATATCAATGTACAACATTCGTTCAATTATGAAAATGTGGTGATTTATTCACCAAATATCTGTTGCAACTTCCAAGAAGATGGTGCACAAGAATCGGGGATGCAAGATTCCAAGGATGTTCTAGGGAGTTACATACGGCGTTGTACTCTTTTTCTTACGAGGTTTTGTCCCCTTGGATTTTCCTTATAAGGATTTTAACGAGGCTACCAAAATACATATTATTAGATATGTGTACTCATTTTCCCACTGAGTTTTTTCCCCCTTTAGGTTTTTCTAGTAAAGGTTTGTGAGACATATTATCTATCAAATATAGATATCCAAGGGGAGTGTTATAAATATATTTTCTATTTATGGTGAATGTCTATTTCTTAAAGGAAAGTTAGGGTTTGTAACTTTGGGACCAAGTTAGTTTTCTATTATAAATAAAGGGGTTCTCCATTCATTAGCAAATCGTAAGTTGCTCCTCAAGGATCCCGTCAAGAGAAAATAAGAACTTCTCTCATTCTTTTTCTTTCTCTTTACATATTCTTGTTCTTCTTTATTATTTCATAACACTTATAAAATTAAATATCATTTGTCCTTCTATTAAACACTAATTTTAATATTTATGGAAAAAATGTAAATATACATAATTAGAGTAAATACTATTATATTCTATTAGACATTAATGTTATAATATTCTGGATAAAAATATAAATACACATTAATCGTTATAAATCCCATTTTTCAAGATCTTTTTGTTTAAACGTATTGCATTTTTTTAAATATCGGTGCCAATTATAGTATATCTTATTATTATATAAGTGAAAAGTTTCAAACCTCAAAGTTAGATTACCATTCCTTTGGTTATGTCTATTCATTTCTATGTTTTCAAATCACTGTAAATTTTGCTTCAAAATCATTTTTATCAAGAAAATACCACCACATGAAGAGCAAATAGGTCTTGCACGTAAATGTAAAGCTAGAGACATTACTTGAGATACTTTTTTGTTGAATAGCTCAAAAGAAGATTCATATTTGTTACGTGCTAAATATATAGATCATGCAAATTATTATATCATTTTGTTAAAATAATAATTATATTGTTTGTTTTATTTAATCTGTATTTGATTTTCTTTTGAAAGGGGACCTAATAAATATTGTTTTAGAATAGCTACATAAAATATTTAACATCAATCATTGATAAAAAAAAAGTAAAAATTAAGGATTAACATGTGACATGGGAGGCATGGCCAGCACCTAGTGCCACCTTGGAATCAGTGACCCTGGTTGGCCATGCGTCGGTGCATGCGCGACTCAATTCAAGAAAAAACGGCTATATCTGTTTAGCCAAACATAGCCCTGAACGACAAGGCGCGTATAGCCATGTAAATTAAACGGCTAGTAGAGCAATGGGCAATAGAAGGATCCTATGGGCCAACAAGACCACCATCTTGTCTAGTTATAACCAAAAAATGAAGAAAAGCTACTATACTAGGCCCCACATAGCCCAGCTTATACGGCAATTGATTAAGGCCTCCTGCGGTAACATCTGACCAAGTAGATGTATATATGAGTCACGCAAGCCTCACAGAATCACAAATAGTGGTGGAGACAGGGCCAGGCCACACCCAAAAATACTATACAAACAAATAAAGTCTCTACAGCACGGCAACTCCCGTGAATAAGAGGTTGGCTTGTATGGATTAGAAAGGCGCTCTTGAAGACCACAGACTCACATGCATCTAAACTGCCGGCAGTAATGCAGTGCCCCATAATTAGGCGTCAGTACATATGTACCGAATATGTAAGGCGATAATAAAAGGTTTGAATGGAAATTGTTAAAAAGCGAAGAAAGTAAGTAGAAAGAGGAAATGAGACAACTTGTAATTTGGTTATTCGTAATCTGCATCCCGCAACAAAACACTACACGTACATGAGCTACGTTTATAGTCATATAATCATAATTCATAAAGCTATAGCTAGCGGACAAAGATGCAACCAAGAACACAATGAGACCCCTACATTTGGAAGGGTACAATCAAACCTGAGACTAACCTCTCAAAACCCCATGGGCTGGAGAGCACTTCAATCTATGCCTACTTGAGTTTCTATGACTCTCTTGGTGCTATAGGAAACCATCCTTCCCTTAGTCTTTGCTTGAGCCCACTCGGCTCTGATACGCCAGGCGCCGAGTCAATGGACTCTATGCTCTGCACCACAGGGCACCGGGCAGCGAGGGTGTGGTGCTTGGAATCTGACTTGCAACATAGTCCATCCATGGAATGGACTATATAAGGTCCTTGGACCTCATCTTCGTTCCTCGCGGATGGCATACCACTCCTTGGGCAGCGTCTAGCCTGGCGGGTGGCGACCTGACTAGTAACCACAGGGGTGAATTAGAAATGGAAGGCTCACAAGTGAGGGACTGACCCCAATCAAGTCTTGTACTAAGAATCTTAATCTAGCCACTCAAAGGAAAGGCTTAAATCGGCCTTTTGGGCCTAACGTTCCCATTGCTGCGCTGAGATAGTGCAGCAGATATTGTGAACACACCGGAGTGCTGTATACGATCGAGAGAGGATCCACAGTAGCGATCATGATCTAGAATGGTCTGAACTGAGATAGGGCAAGACTTGGAGTATCCTAAAAATACTCACGGGGCTACCACGGACAACTTATAACTCATAAACAACTGTGGATCAGGATATTCAATTACTTAGTTCTACCTTATAACATTTGTAAAACATTCTTGACCAGAACATGCTTTTGAAGCGGTGGCCCTAATCTCACGGTGGCGATTACTTACATTCTTAACAGGCGTCTTGTACTAACATGGTGCTGTCCTTTAGACACGGTCTTGGTCTTGCTTTCGAGATCTTGACTTTCTAGGTGATTCCCAACATAGACAAGTTATATAGATACAGCCATTCCTGATGTCTGCACACGTGTCTTATAAGCACGGTGGGACGGCGGCCTGCCTCTAGGCGCTAATAAGGTCCTCATAGGGCACCCACGGGTCTATTTGACTTGGATGGCCCAGGGTAGAAGCTGCAGGCAGCACCGTGAATGCTGATCCAGCCCGGACTAACACTAATAGTAGCTAACTAGATGACGGATTGTCCTCGATTCCTATGAGCAACCCCTAGGTATGGCCTCTAAATATGGCCTTATCTATATATTTCTAGGCATGCTTCGCTAATAATAGTAGCCAAGCCCAGTGGCTATAGCATTTGTGCGCCTATGTTGTTCAACTTACTGCTCACGCCTAATAACCTTCCTCTGGCTTCTAAGATTCTAGGCGACCATAAGACATCCAATTCCACTAGTACAATATACGAAAACTGATGAGTTCTTTGATACTTCCAAACTGTATACACGCCTTTTTTCTTTCTTGAAAAAGGATATTTATTAATATAATGCATATACGTTTTTCTAACGACTAAATCAACCTCTATTCCTTCATAGTCTACAAAAAATAGTTGACTACAAGATATCGATCATAATCTCACGATAGCAGCTATTTGCGGCATGAAGAGGCAGTTGTTTCCATTCAGAACATAAGTGTGTCATTACGATGAGAATAACTAGGAAGGATAATCCTTACATACCTCGATCGCCGATTCCCGATTATACGATGAGTTTCAATTGTGTTTATGACTCTTCCCAGCCTAGGCTGTATCTTGGGAGAAAGCAGGGACTAATTTTAATACCAAATTCATTGACAATAACTTTTGATACTAATAACAATATTACTTCAACCCGCGGGTACTGGTCGAAAACCTATAACTTCACGAGAGTTCAGAAGAGAGAAAGGCTTATTTGATACCTTTGGTTGATTAGGAATCAATTTGGAGCAATTCGGATAACTTCTACTCAAAGGAGTTGGGTCGCCGGGCGTATTTCGAGAAACTAACTCTGTAGTAATGCTTCCCTATAGGCTTATAACTTTAGATAATTGAAGTTAATTTGAGTTTGGATGGCACTTAGCGATAGCCCCAGAGGAAAATCATAAGAAAATTACGAAACTCTCTATCTAGATGAAGGTCTATTTATAGTGTTATAATACCAAATGCACAAATTGAACTTATATAATACTTGGGTGGTGGAGCCCAGGAAGGTCAGCGTCCGGAGCCCATAGCTGGGAGGGAGAAGGTGGTGACACGTTGCCTTTGGCGGCTTGTCAGGCCTTCTTCGTTGCTTTCCTCGATTCGGCGTTCATTCAACCTTTTTCGAGGCCGCTTTGCTCATTATGTGTCATACCGTCAAACTCTTGATTTACATATGTCGCCGACTAAACGTTAGGAACTTATAGGGTGTAACATCTTCCCCCCTTAGGAACATTCGTCCTCGAATGTCAATTTCAACTTACGAGGAGTTTAACTCTTTTGACTACTATTAAAATATTTCGGCAGTATCCGCATAATATGGACTATCGAAAAAAGCTGAACTCAAAAAGTCAAATACGGGCATCTCAAGGGCACTATAACAACTAATTCACAACAAGATAGTAGTTAACTAATCAATATGGCTAAAATGAATCGTAACATAACAAGCTTTGAACAACAATTTTACCTTAAGCGCATAACCTAGATTAATCTTGAAAAAATGAGGATATACGGATCTCGTATGGTCCTCGACTTCAGGTTATCTCTTCTTTATTCTTATTCTTCACGGTACTTTAAGGCTACATATTTATGTTCTCGACCTTCGAACTTACTAATCTAGTATGGCAAGCGCAGACCTCTTTAAGGTTAATTCCATGATAATTTGAATGTCCTTAACGGGACACAACTTGAGATGGGTCTCTTATATGTATTCCACATTGATATACAAAGGCCCGAATGGACCAATTTCGATTACGGAGGCAATTCTAGCCCATATGCCACTTTACTGCTTCTAGGAAGATACAATAGCCAATGAACCTAAGGCTAATCTTTCCCCTTCTCCCGAATCTCATAACGCCACTTCAATGCGGCTTTTAGGAATACTCATCCGCTACTTTAATCCTTGGTACATACTAGTTGTATTGGGTAGAACAAACCTAAGCTATCGGTACATTCCTTAATAAGTTTAACCTTTTTTTCCTTGCGCACCTCATTATATTTTTGGTTCACTATCTAGATTTATACGCTTCAAGTCATCATATAGGGGACCAACATTTCCACCACATAAAGGATCTACGGCATACGAACTAAGTGCTCTGCGTAGCCATTTGTTTAGAGACGAGAAGTCATACTCAACCCAACATGCATCTCAACTTTGTTAGCAAGCCTTTCCAAACTTATCTATCACATGGTGTTCCTTTCGCCATAATTGACTAGATACTTGGGCTCTACGCAAATGAACTACTTCTTAAGCTATTAATTAGTATATACTGGCTGAAATATAACTCACCTAGAAAAACATGAATTGACCTTGCTAGCCTTTATACACTAACTAGGGTGAGGTCACTTTACACTTAAGTACGAGGTTACCTTAAGACCATAATCATATTAACTATTCTCTCTCCCTTTGCGAGCCACGACCATCTCCTGGTGCTTTGCTCGGTTTCTCTTATTGACCTTCCCTGGTTGGTCCTTAAGCTCTACGCTATGACTCAATATTACCTTCCTTTTCCCTGCCATGGGTAGGTCTTTCTTACGGCACGATACATTTCCGTGCAAACTTTGGGTGAAGGGAGTAACAAACATAATACCTTAGCTAGAGTCTGGCGACAAAGTTACGCCACCTTTGGGACCTGAGAGTCAACCTCACCGGGCCTTATATATCTAGAGAAGGTAGAGTCGACTCCTTATGTATCTTGTAATCTGACCTCTATAGGGTTGTGAAAGAGCGGGGGCCAGTGCGGCATATCCTACTACCTTGAGATTCACAGTGCCCCCCAGGAAAATTCTTGGGAGGATTAAAAGACATTCTCCCTCGTTCTCGAGCGAATTTGTCCCCAAGCTATGGCATAGCAGTGCTTCAGCCTGCTGCTTTGTAGTTATCTTTGTGGTGAAATTTGATGCACCTCATGCTCATATTTCTATTAGGAAGATATGAAATGGCTTGAGGACTCGATCATACAACTCGGCTTTATAGCACAATAATCAGAAAGAAAGGAAAGGTAACCATATCATCATGCCTCGTAACTTCTGCTTATAGAATGGTGCTAGCATTATAAGCAATACTCTAGACACGGCTTGCGGGCTCACACAAGATGTCTCGCGCTCGATACCAGGTTTGTCACACTTTGGGAGGCGCAGGCGGCACCTGGTGCCTGCTTGGGATCGCAGGCCGCTGGCTTATGCACGCCTAGTGCATGCAAACTAATTAAAGAAAACAACGATCTATGTCTCGATTGTAAGCACAACCCCAGACGGAAACAAGGTATATAGCCACATGTAAATTAAACAACTAACCAACAAGGCAATGAAGGGATCTATGCGGGTAGACAAGACCACCTGTATCTAGTTATAGCGATGAAGAAAGATACTATACTGAGCCCTACACGGCCAGCATACAACTAACTAGCGACAAATATAGTGCCAAGCCTCACAGAATCACAAATAGTGGTTGGGACGGGCCTCGGCCTACCCAATGCTATACAGATTTGAAAGTATTAAAATCTCTGCAACTTTGGCAACTCAAGATAGAGGAAGTATTTGGCCAATGGTTACGAAGAGCTGCTACGAGAATGCCAGACTGCAATACTGTCTAAACACACGGAGCCAAGTAATGAAGCACCCATAGTGGGCATCAGTACATATGTACCGAATATGTAAGGAAGTCATAAAGTTGAATGGAATCGGTAGCGAAAGTAAGTAGAAAAGGGGCATAAGACTTAACTTTGAAAGTGCAGCATGTGTCGCATCTAACAAAACACTACGATACATAAGCTACGATTGCATAGTCATATAATCATAAACTATAGCTAGCAGAAAATATGAAAACCAAGAACCTAAATGGGGCCTGCTTAATCCTGAAGATACAATCGGCACGGACTAACCACTTTCGGGCCCCAGCAGCCTGCGAGCACACTTCAAATCTATAGCTAACAGGTTTCTATGGCTCTCTTTTGGTGCTTCAGCCAACCCCACCAGTCCCCACAATATGCCTGGCAGGCCCACTCGGCTCTGGTGTAACTAAGTCGATGGACTCCTAATATGCACCCAGGCACCCAGGCTGACGAGAGAGTGTGGTGCGTACAACATAACATATCCAACCATGGAATGGAGTGTATAAGTTTCTTGAACCTCATCTTCATCCTGCGGACCACCACTCATGGAAGCGGCGTCATCGCTTTTTGGCGTGACGATACATTGTAATCTGGGAGTAGTCGATGGAAGGCCTCTGAAAATGAGACAACCCCAGCAGGGTCTGTTGTCTTGAAATCTTAATCTAGCCACTCAAAATTCATATCGGCCTTTTGGGCTAACGCTATGTTGCTGCAGCCTAGAATTAGTCACCGTAAGGCTGGCGGCGAGCACACCGGGTGCACTTGTATTTGATTAAGAGGATCTTGGTAGCGATCATGATCTCTAATGGTCTAAATTTGGATAAGTGAGACACAGGTGTCCTAATAATACTCTAAATGTCCCTCTCATACAACTATAATTCATAACAAGCTGTAAGTCGCGGATGACCAATTGCCAGTTCCTCTGCCTGCTTGGCTGCAGGGTTATTCTTGGCCGAACATGCTGAGCGGGCGACTACAATCCTCCACAAGTAGTTTACTTACATTCTTAGCACAGGGAAGTATTGTACTAACATGGTGCTATTCCTTTAGACATGATCTTGAGTACTTTCGAGATCTTATGTGACTTCTAGGTGATTCTTAACATTATAGACAAGTTTATATAGATGCTAGCCACTCAAATGCACTGCGTATCATATAAGCACGAGCAGGAAGTTGGCCACCTTCTCTAGCGGCTAATAAGGTCCTCTTGCACAGGGTACCCATGGGTCTATTTGACTTGGATGACTGAAATTTTGGCTTCTGGGCGACGTATGAAGAATGCTAAGTCAGCCTGGAGATGCGACAATCATGGTAATAGCCCAGATGGCAGGCATCACTCTCGGTTCACTAGACAACCCCTAAATTCATGACTGCAAATGCTGACCTTACTGTCTACATTTACGGCCTTTTTAGGCGCAGGGTACGCCAATGGCCTCTAGGCGTGCTTCACTAACAATACGAGCACCAAACTAGTGGCTATGGCCGAGCTGCTCCCTATGTTGTTAAGCTTACTAACTCGGGCACCAATAACTGCCTACGAGCTTAAGGTCACAGGCGACCATAAGACATCCATTCCACTAGTCTGATATGCGAACAAGTTCACATAATACTTCCGGCTTGTATCACACTTGACATATTCTTTCTTGACATCTTTGTAATATAATCTATATGATTTCTAATAGCTAAATCCAACTTATGTCCCTTGCTAGTCTACAAAAAATGGCCCGGCCACAAGATATCGATCCTGATCTACTAGCCAAGCGACTATTTGCAACATGAGGAACTGGGTGTTTCCATTCAAGAACATAAGTCGTATCATTATACGACACGAATAACTGAGGATAAGCCTTAACATGCCTCGATCGTTGATTCCCAGATTATCGCGAGTTTGAGTTGTGTTTTAACATCTCTTCCCAGCGTAGCCAAGCCAATCTTGGGAGAAAAAGGGAGTAATTTTATGCTAAATTCAGCAAAATAATAACTTTTGATGCTAATATGATAATACTTCAACTTCGTGATATGGCCAAAAGAAAACCTATAACTTCACAAAAGTTCGGAAGAGAGAAATTCTCGTTGATACCTTTGGTTGATTAGGAATCAATTTAGAGCAATTCGGATAACTTCTACTCGGCTTGCTTGATTTACGTCCCGTAGGGCGTATTTCGAAAACTAATTCGTAATGCTCCTAAGGCTTATAGATGATACAGAAGTTGTTTTGAGTTTGGACGGCATTTAGCAGTATGGAGGAAAAGCATAAGAAAAAAATTGTGGAACTCTCTACCAGACGAAGGTACATTTATATGTTATAATACCAAATGCACCAATTGAACTTATATAGAACCAGGCGGTGGACGGGGGTCAGTTTCACGAAGCCCATAGAAAGCGTAGGAAAGGGTCAGTGACCACGTTGCCTTTGGTAGCTTATCCAGGGCCTTCTTTCCTTGCAACCTCGATTAAGCGTTCATTGCGACCTTTTTCCGGTCCTTTCTCGTATGTGTCGTACCCATCAAACTCTTGACTTACGTGTGAATTCGCCGACTAAACGTTAGGAACTACGAGGTGTAACATAACATTTAAAAGAAAAGAATATTTTATGTGATATCCATTTATATTTATTAACTGATTTATATTATAAATTATTGGATGACGAACAAAGGTTCCATATGGATAGTTTGAAAATATTGAAAAGCTATATATAATAAGATGCAATTTCTTTTAGTGGTGTGAAATCTTTTAAGAAAAACTGTACAAACTTGACTCAAAGCGAATAATATCATATTATTTTAAGAGTTTTTGCGTTGTTTAGTAACATATATATGTGTGTGTGTGTGTACGCAAATTCGAAAGATGAAATTTTATATGATTATTGGATAATAATTTCTCGAGGAGTACAAAGTCAAAAAATATTTTCAAGTTAGCTTCTACTTGCCTGACATGTATTTTACATGATTAATTATATGTTGTACTCTTAAAAGTTATATCATTATTGTAACACCCCGGATAATTTGAGGGATAAATTCATACTTTTGAGGTAGAACTAAAAGTACTTAATAAGCTAAGAAGGAAATGTTATGAGGTATTTGAGTAACTCAATGATGTGTTAAGATTGGACGTCGACCAAGTTATAGAACAAATTCGGCAAAAAGTTATATGTAAATTTCTCCCTTAAAATTTTCTGAAATTTAAGTCATATGTCTCAAAAAGAATTTTCCCAATATATAATGAGTTATAGAGGTGGTACGATCTAATAAATTAAATTCCTATGAGTCTAGTTTCTGACATATTAAACCGTTCGTCAGAAATAAAGACTTTAGAGTGGAAGATATTTCATTTTGCGAGGCAGCAAGCGGCACGTCAAAAAAGCGCTAAGGCGGTGGAGGACTATATATAGTCCACTTGGTCGGTTATTTCATATCTTTTTCTCATTTAAAATGTCTAGCAGAAAAAACTCTCTCTAGAATTATATCGACTAGTTTTTGATGATATAGGAGAATAGAAAACATAATGCTACATCAAATCAAGGTGAAGTTGAATCCTCCATTTAGATCGTGTTTTGGTGGCGTTTCCGGAAGTTTCGGTGGCTGTTTGAAGTTGTATTGTTGGTAAGCCTCCTCTTATTTCTTAGTGAATAAAGATGTTTATGAATCCGTAAACGTCGATAGATTATTGTTTTGGAGATTCTACCGCCAATTTTATCGAAAGTTAGCCAAATAAGTGTTGTCTTGTATTATTTCTTTGTTGACCTTGTTGGCAGAATGTTTGGGTGGAAGTTGTTGTCTTAGGCATTATTTTGTTGCTTTTTGAAGTAAATATTCGAGTAGCTTGCTTTATGGGAGTTTAAGGTATGTTAAGGCTTCCATTTCTTTCGTTTTGGCATGGTTGGCTAAATATCATTACTCATAAACTCATGCTTATTAGCATTTTTTGGAGCCTTAAAATTATGTTGTTTCTATGATTTTGAGGTGCGGGTTATATGGTATTACGTCATATATATGTGTTGAGTTGATTGCTAACCGGTTGGCCATTGAAGGACGTGGTTGCGACTAGTCGATAGATTTGTGATAACGTGGGGTGGGTTAATTTATTTGCAGTAGTTGTTGTTATTTTTAGACCTCTTTGTCACTTGGATTGGTTATGTGGTTATGGTTGTCTAGTGGGTTGATTGACGTCTTAGTGGAGGCTGAGGCCAATGGTGGTAGTTCTTTGGATATAATTTGAGTCGTCGATCGTGTCGATGGCACGTTGCGATCGTGGTGACACTTGGGTTGGCTTGAGTCGTGTCCTTATTATTAGTGGGTAAGTATAATGTCTAGTGAGATGCTTTTAAAGCTCGGGGATAGACTATTTAGGTGCGTGATCCTTATCTCATTAAGTGGTTCGTCGGTGGGCCCGGCTAGACGTGAAAAAATAGTATGTGTTGTAATAGTCAGTCTTTGGTTTGAGAATGCGTCGTGGGGCTGTTTAAGCATGTATTATTATTATTATTGATTGTAGATATTGTGATTGTATGTGTGTTATGTTTGAGGCCTTGTGGCTTGTTTGATACGATGCATGAGGATTATTAGGGCTAGAGGGTGAAACTCAAAGTGTCTTGTGGTTTGTGGATACCAGGTAATGCAGAGTATTTAAATTTGAAGGAGGTTGAGTCAAGGGTGGAAATGACCTACGGAGTTGAGAATAATTTCTTCAGGTGAATTGTCGAGTTGAGAGATGATTCGAGAGTAGTCGGTATGTCCAGGCCTTCACGGGATCACGGTGGTTCTCTGGATGGAGTGAGCTCGCATGCTTGTGCGGCTAGCAGAAAGGTCTGACAATGCTTGATTGATGATGCTCAGTGATGTTTTTTGGTTGTTGGCATTATATTGTGATTGTTACTTGTGTTATACATTATCGATAGCCGCGGATGCACATATGTTAGGCGGTGTTGGCGCGCTATTGAAAGTGCAGAGGTGATGGTGGTGAGGTTTGTGTCGACTAGGTGTTGTGTTGTCGTTTACTTGTTAGACTTACTAGGCTTATGGCTTGGTGGGATTACACCATTTGTGTGCTTATTTTGTACTTGGCATACTTATGAGGGGCAGGTAGGTTCTATGTGTTTACTTAAGTTAAGTTTCTCCTCTTGCAATATCCGGTATATCTGTTGATCTCTAATTTGTACCTTGTTATCATTTTCGCCTTACATATTCGGTAGAATTTTCATTCTGACGCCCTAGTTGGGGCCATTTTGCATTCATGCACGAAAGTACTACTCGGCGGTTAGATAGGTTCTTGGTGATGAGTGGAGTTCAGTGGGTCGATAAAGCTCAAGTCATGCAGGTTGCCGAGATATTTGTTGCCAGGCTAGTTCGAGGCCTATCCCAATCATTTGATTCTTGTTGTATTCATAGAGGCTCGTAGACGTCGATGTGGTGTTATATGTTGTTGAAGCTAGGTGAGCTTTGATTGTATAGTTCTTTCATTTGTAGCCTTGGCAGGCCTATTGTGTAGCTCTATTAGTTGGTCTATGAGCCGACTTCCATTTTAGTCGATCGTTTACTCTAATTTAGATTGTGTTGTGCGAGCTTGTTGTAGTTAAATTTGTGTCGGGATATGCTCGATCGGGTGCGGTACGGAATGAGTCATGTCCCTGCGAATTTAGGATGTGACAATTATACATCATAAAAACTCCTACGGAATATGTAAAATTTACAAGCCACAAACCTCAACAATAAAAGTATTAGGTGCTATATAATTATAATCACATGTTTTTACTTCAATACATCAAAATTAATATCAAAGTACACATTGTACCTACTAAACTAAATATGATTGTTCCCCTTTGCATATTCAAATTAAAGTTATCCCAATCACTTTTTGCATTATTTAATTACCAAGTTGATTGGTTGAATAGGGTCATACTCATCATTTTGAGTTTATTAGTGTTTTTCTCTTTAAATATCGTTTTATACACATCACACAATTTAGTAATATTTATAATTCTCAAAAGTTAATACAAATTGAATAGGGTATATCTATGCAACACACATTTCTAAAAATTATTCATTTATTAATATTTATATATTATTCTAAAAGTGAAACCTCCAAATTGTAAGTAAAATTATCAATATGTCCTTAAAAGTTAAACGGCCTAATTAATCTTATCTAAAATCTAAATTATACCTTATTTAAAAGTAAAACTACTTTTTATTAATTGACAGTCTAATTGATCACTTTTTACTATCTATTCTTGTCATTAATCATTTCTCCATAAGCATATATCCCACGTCCCATCTAAAGTTAACGTGTAATATTTACATTAAATTACTCTTCTTATTTAAAATTTAAAGAGTAATCGTTGTTATCTTTATGCTCTAATTTTTATTTATGTATACATAATAAATGCTATTAAAATTCCCTAGACTTTTACCTCCTAGCTCATGTTTTTTTGGCAAACATATACACACCATTTAAATTTGCCTTCATTTTTTATTTTGGCACTTCAAGTCAAGCTTTGTTCATTTTAACCCTCCAACTCTATTTTCATGTTCCATTTAAATATAAAATATTAATTTTTATGTTTTATTATTTTATTTTTACTCTTCAACTATAATTTTTGCACTTTAAAAATCGACAAATGTCTATTAGTTTTTGTAAAATAAAATAAAAGTTGATGTAGATACTAAATATTATTGATGTAAACTATTCAGCAGCGTGTTGGTGTATTTTTAAAAATTTTAAATATTAATTAAATAATGTCATATATATTTTTTATATCATTCAAGTTATCTTGTTTTAACCCAAATACGCCAGCTTTACAATTTTGCTCACTTCAAATACGAGTAAAAGAACTCAACTTTAATATGGGTAAAAAAGTTTGATTCATTATTAACACTAAAATTCAATAGACTCGAGTCAAATTTTCAACGATTTAAAAAAAAATGGTGGACATTAAGAAAATCGACGTACTTTCGTTGGTTATTTTTTCGTAAAATTACAAAAAACTAAAAAAATAAAAAAATTTTAAAAAAAAATCAAATGGGAACGTCCATTAATTTTTTTATTTTATAATATATTAAATAAAAAAACTAAAAAAAATAAAAAAAATAAAAATATTTTTAAAATTGAAATTGAATTGATAATTGAGGTTTTTTTATTTATTTTATTTTTTTCATACTTTTGATTTTCTTTTAATTGAAAGTTGAATTGAAAAATTAAAATGGAACAAGACTAGGGTTAGAATACCAAAATAAAAATAAAAGCAAGTTTAAAAGGTTATATAT
Organism: Datura stramonium; assembly: GCA_018107945.1. Taxonomy (NCBI): domain Eukaryota; kingdom Viridiplantae; phylum Streptophyta; class Magnoliopsida; order Solanales; family Solanaceae; genus Datura; species Datura stramonium. The sequence continues at coordinate 128,973 of JACEIK010002830.1, forward strand.
GAATTTGACCTTTTTCTTTTTATTTATCTTTGTGGCTTATCCATATATACACAAATAATTCAAGTAATCCATTAAGATAGTCATTAATTACCGACTAATATAATGAGTTATCTTCATCTAGTAAAAATCAACCAATCACTTGACTCTTAAACAGAATATACAAAATATATATTTTCAGAAAATCTTATTTATTTATTTATTTATTAATCCAATAAGCCTCGTTTTACCTACCTTATACATAAGAAGAGTTTTAAAATCACCATTATTAATATAATCTTTAAATCATTTCATTATTTATGATGAAAAATCTAAAAGTAAATATCATAATTATACAAACCTTTCATATTTTTAATAATGCTAAAAAAGAAACCCGTGAAATTCCACATATATCAATATAATTATCTTTCATGTTTTCATTTTTTCTTCATATTCACTAATTTATTGCTTAATTTCATTATTTCTATTTTATTGAAAGATCAAATTTGTGTTTATTTATGGGTTATAGATTTTTATAAATATTATCTTTCTAATTTCTTCTTTTGTTAAATCAATTCTTTCTCTTCATCATCTTCGATTTCAGATATTTATAAAGCGTAAAAATGATTCTATCAATTTTAAATGCTATATTATTATTTTTCATAGCATTGTTATATTTCCTTTTGTGGATTTAACAGTTACTTTATAATCATCTCCCTTTTATTTTGCTTATTTACTTCTTCTTCTTTTTCTTTTTCTTTTTTTTTTTTTGATATTTCTGTATTGGAGTTTAAGAAAAATTCATATGACTTATAAAAATGTCGGGTTGATTATGAAGGGATTGAAAATGTGTATTAATTTAATTTTTTATTAATTATTACTTTTTTTTTGGTTGGTTTTTTGTTTTTTTTAATATTTTATATATATATATATATATATATATATATAATATTTATATTATTTTTGTATATTAATAAAATTAAAGTACTATATATGTCATTGAAGTATCAGGTTAGAATTAACTTCAAAATTACGAGTTATTATTATTATTTTATTATATTTTGATTTTATTTTCTTTTAGTTCAAAAGAAAATTGAAAAAAATATGTGCATCAATTGCAAAGTAAATTTTATATTAAATATTATGTGATAAACATGCGGCGCACACTAGCAGAGACTAATCATATCAATCAATCAATCAATCAATATCAATATATATATAAGAAAAACATAGGGTTGCTAACGTGGCATGCCTCTAAAGTCGACATCCACATTTATCTTTTTAATGGTTTTTTGGGGTTTTTTGTTTTTTTTAAAAAAACAGAAAAACTAAAAAAAATAAAAAAAATAATTATCATTAATTTTTATTAAACACACGTGACAACAACAAAGTAAATTGCATCGTTTCAAAACGAACCTCGCTCTTCCCCCTTTTTCCTTCACCAATTATCATTAACTCCTCCTCAAAAATTCTACAATCAAATCAAATCATTCTTCAAGATAGCTTTATATTTGCCTCTTATATAGGTATAACAATAATATTTATTGATGTATCAACACCATTTGAAATCTGTTATAATGCAGAAGTGACAAGAATTGGAGAAGTGGGTGGAAAAGGTGGTGGCGGTGGTGGGAGTAAAGTTAGATTTGAAGTAAAGTTGCGGACTTGGGCTTTGGTTAAGGTTGCTCGACTGGAGATCATGTAATTGTTGTACATATTCTTCATACACATTGGTAAAAATCATGCCAAAAGCTCAACGGTTTTTTGTGTTTATGTAATGGGTGTTCTTCATTGTTGTCATTCTTTGATTTGGTTAGGAATTTATGGAGTTTTCTTCACTATATTTTTATTGTCATTTGTGGAAAAGTGACGATTTTTAATATTTTTTTAATTTTTATGTAATGGTTATTACGTAGACACGCAATGGAGGATTTGATGGTTTAATTGTCCCGAAAATTACTGGGATTTTCACAAATTTTTTCGTATAACCTCTATTGTTTGTGTAATGGGTATTAGGAGTATGTATTTCTCTCATTTGTTTTAGTTTTTAGGTTAACTTTTAGAAGCTACGTTCTGTAGATGTTATGCACAACGGTTCATTTGATGATGTAATAGTTGATAGTTTTCACCGTAATTTGTTTACTATTTATTTCATTTGTTACTTCTTCCGAAATTTTTATTATCTACAATTTTTTACGGATTTTATTGCGATGAATCATGTGCAAAATCCAGGAAATTTTGGATCTATCATTTGTGTCTTAGGACATTATGTATGACTTTCTCATTTAACTCTTAGTGGTTGATTTCATGGTGTTATTGACTGGAATTCTGGGTCCCTTTTTAATTTTTAGTTCGGTTTTAATGTGCTATTCTTCTTTTGAATACATACTTTTTAATCTTGTTGAGAAAAATGCTTACCTCTTTCATTAGTGAAATCGTTTGACTCGATACTTCTTCCTTATGAAGGCTTACGCAATTTAAGCAGATTTTCTCATAAAACTCCTTTTCTTCCTTTCACTATGAATAACTTTATGGAGTTTATAATCTACGAGAACAAAAACGAAGGGAAAAAAAAAGGAAACAAAGAAATAAGCAAAAATTCCACACCAAAACGAGTCATCTAAAGATGCGAGATGTTTATTTGCTTTGAGCACGAATGATCTTTTTCTTTCTCAAAAGTACTTAGTGCTTGGTTCATCATCGGGATTGATTTTCTTGCACCAAACTTATGTGGGAGAATTTTGATAATGCCTAGATTAATTTCTTTAGACGAAGTCTACCATGCAGGTCTTTGATGTTCCAGCGGGTTTACTGATTTTATATATATATATGCAGGTATTGGTAAGACCCTTTATAAACGGTTAATCGTTGGTATTTGGCTTTATTATTGGAACTTTGTTACTCACTAGTAATCTTGCTATTTGCCTTATTGAATTCATCAAAATTCTTTTATCAACATATCTTTGTTCTCGGTATCTTTGATTAGTTTGGTGTTTACTTTTATGAACCAATGAAATACCTATAGTTTGATATATCATGCGTCCATTATTTTTTAATCATCAAGTTGTATGATTTTCTAACAAACCACGATCAATATATATTTGTCAGATATTTGTTGTTGAGCTAAAATTTCTTTTGCATTTAGGTTTTAACCTTGAGTATATAATTAAAACAATTATTAATTGATAGTGTTATATGATTAGACAGTAGAAAGAAGAAGAAATTGATCAACGAGTAATGGTTGGTTTTTAGATTATATAATTATTTAGTCTTATTTTGATTTGTTAATTCGTGCAAGCAGTTTACTGGATTGTGATATAGAGGTAGAGCCAAAAAAAGTGAAATTTCAAATTTCAAAAACACAATTTTAAACTTTTAAATATTAAATTAAAATATTAAATATAATAATAAATAAATATAAATAATATGTTACACCTAGTAAATTCTCGACACGTAGATGACCTATTCGCATGTTGGTTAAGAGTTTTTGAATGCCCTACATGGAAAGGCCAGAGAAAGACCCCGGATAAGAAATCCATGGTGTCGCGGAAGGAGTCGGGGCGGAACCCTCGCGATGGCAACGTGTCACGGAGGAGGGCCTCGCGTTGCCTCCGTGACACATTGGCCACTGTCCCAGGGCTCAGTATATAAGCCTCCAAACTTCGGTTTATTTCATAAGTTTTCTATAATTTCCCGAGAGAACGAAGAAAGCGAGAGAGAACGAAGTTATTGATAATTTCCTTTCGATTACGCCATCAAACGGGGTCAAACTCGAATTAATCCTAGATGCGAGGTATTAGCGACAGGAGCCTTCCCTTCAGTTTAGTTTTGTGAAATTCGACGCAAATCGTCGTGCTACGAGCTAAGGTAAGTGGAATTGCTCAGAATTAGTGTCAATATACAACCTTAAAAAATGAGTATTTCTCCCCTTTGGACTTTCGAGAAATAGCGAGTTTTTCAATTATTTTCGATAAGCCAAATTGGGCTATATATATATCAGTGATGTTTTCTTCTGGAATATTAGTGTATTTAGTTCTAATTGATATATATATTGGGAGAAATAGCAAAAATGCGACGAACTACGCTAGTTAGTGGAAGCTTCAAAACGAGTATGTAACGCTAATTCCTCGGCAAGTTAGTAATGATCTGATGGAGATAGCGTGTTATATGAAGAAAGAATTCGAAGTCTAGAATTGAGTCTAGTATGAGTTTAGCGAGCGTGTTTTGAATTGAGCATGTTTATAATATTATGAGATATGTTCGGAATAAAAAGTAGTAAAGCAATATCGAGATAGTCGAGATAATATCCCAAATACGGTATAGTTAGACGGTGAGGATGATATCTCGAATCACAGTATAGCGAGACGGTCGGATAATATCGAATACGAGTATAAGTAATGAAGACGAATAACACAGAAAAGAGTTCGGAATGAGAAATCGGAATACGAGATAGTATTTTCGGTTCAACTGTCTTGCTATATGTGATTATTGATTGTTGAGACTTGTTTGTGTTATGAGGGCCCCTTATTGAGCGTCCTCGCCGCCACAGGTTGGCTCACTTGTGGCCGACCAGCGCGTGAGGGTGGGGATACGTCACTCAAGGAGTGGCATGCCGCCACATGATAGGACGAATATGGGATGAAGCTTTCCCCATATCGGGTGATCGGCATCGCGTGCAGTTTACCTGTTGTGCGCCGCGCCGGGGGGAGCCAGTTACGGATACGGGCACGGTGGTTTACGAGTTACGGTACAAGAGTCCTCAGAACAGACACGATTATTTATCGAGACCATAGCATTTGGGAGACCCGGGGCGTAGAGGTGCTCGTAGTTAGTAGGCAAAGTGAAGTGACTTATTTTTGGATGGTTTTGACTAGGGTAGGAATTTATATTAGATTGTTTGTTGGTTGGCACCTTCCAGAACTTTATGGAGAACATTATTGGTCCTTGCTTGCTTTATATATATGTATATATATGTTTATATATTAGCTAATAGATAGCGGATCGCCACGTCGACGGTATGCTCTTCCTTATTCTCGGTACGGGCTTGATTGAATTGTCAGTTCATACGAGTCCAGTATTTCACCTTTATTCGAGTTTCTAATTGTGTTGTTTATGTTCGGATGTGTTCGGTTTGCTTTGCATACTCGGTACAGGTGGTGCGCGCCCGCTGAGAGGCGTGCATTACTTACTGCCGAGGTACTCATAGACGAGCCGATCCTCGTGATTCCGGCCCGGCTCATTGAGTCATCGGCTCACGTCATCCGGGCTAGGCAGTAGAGTCTATTTCCTTTCTTTTGTTATACGGTATGGGTAGGTAGGGCCTTGTCCCAACCATTTTATCGGTATTCATAGAGGCTTGCGGATTGTGTATATATATCTCCTGTGGTTAGTTGTGTGGTCATGTGGGGCGGTGCGTTCGTTTAGGTGTTTAGTGTTGATTGTGTTGGCCAGGTGTGGGCGGTATTCGGAGCGTGGTGTGGCCTTATGATCCGTAGATGTTCAATATTTATCATATTGAGTTAGACATAACTTTGAAACTGACATGGTGGCCTTGTCGGCCCGCATAGGTTTCCCTTTATGAGTGTGTTTAAGTTGTGATGTTCTGAGACGGTGGGCATAGGCCCACGATCGTGGGAGGAGCTGTATTCTGGATTATATAGCCCATTTATTCCATGAATGCGAGTTAGAGCTAGCCGGTACTAGATTAGTAGCAGGCTGGGAGATTGCTTGATTCGGAGTCCTTTAGTAGGGCACCGGTGCCGATCCTTACCTCAAGGCGGGCGTGACATAATAAATAAAAAAATTAAAATATTATAATACCCTCAATCATTAAAAGACAAATATGTCATTCAAATAATAATAAATAAATATAAATAGTAAATAAATAATAGTAACAAATAAATAATAATAATAATAATAATAATAATAATAATAATAATAATAAAAATAAAAAATAATAGTAATGGTAATAATAATCATGCATCCTATACTATTTTAAAGTAGAAAACCAAAAAATTTAAAAGTTGATTATCAAAATATCTATTACATATTGAACAACTATTTACCCTTCAACCTAAAACTATTCTTATAATATTTTATTAAAAAGTAAAATTGCATAGTATATAAATATTAATTTTGTAATAAATATTATTATTAAAGTATCTTAGAATTTTCTTTCCAAAATAAAAATAAAAAACTTCCTATAAAAAATGAATAAAATTTCAGGTACAAATGTGAGTCCTTCCAAGTCTTTAGAAACCTGATAGTAGTAACATATTAACATCCATATTATGGCGAAACTGGGTAAGATTCTCTTCCACATCATACCATTATTAGACTTTAAAGCCAACATAAATTATCATAAAACTTTATCAAAAAAATTGTCGAACATTATGAAATTTATAAACGTTTAAACCTTTTCACTTTTTGGACTTTTAATTTGCTTTGTAATCGTGCCTTCTTCATTAATTAAGAAAGTTATCTTCACTTATATAAATGGACTTTTACCTCAACCATCACCATTAAAAATTTGTCTTTTGTCATATCTTTTCGTTGGTCCAAAATCAATGTGATAAGAGATATCCTTCTCTATTTTATTAGAATATTTATTTTATAAGATAACTAAATTTATTTTGCTTTCTTATTGTTTAGTTTAGTTGGTCTATATTAAATTTATCTTAATGTTTGATGCATTTTAAGAGGACTATGAGGCAAGATGAAGTGACCGTTGCAATAGATTTTTGTTTGGCGATTTTAGGATCATCGAAATAATATAGAAAAAGAGATTTATGTCAATTTTGTGCTAAGATTTTGATTGGAAGTTGAATAACAATGGTCATTACATTTGGATTAAACAAGTTGATAAACTAATGTAATTTTTGAAAATTATTGCTTCATGTTTCATTATTTTTATTTCTTAATTCTTTTGTATTCTTGTGAATTTATAACATTATTTAAATTTTTTTCCTTTATAAAATAAAATGCAAGATTTAGACATTTTTGGCGAGCATAATAGTTAGATTATTGATTTTAATTTATCTTCTATTACAATGTTAATTTTAAAAGATTTCTACAAAAAAATAATAAACAACTCTTTCCGATGAATCTATTTTGTGTTACTCAATGCCGCCTTTTATCAAAAATCTAAAATAATATAGCAAAATATTTTTTCCTTTCAATTAGCTAAATAATATCAATATTCACCATCCTTGCTTCTTTTAATTTTAATCTATTACTCAAATACAACTTTTAGGACTCTTATGTAATCTTTATAATTTTTTATTCATCGATACGAGCTACACGCGCGAAAAGAAAAAAGTTGAATAACCTTATTGTCCATAAAGAAGTTAAATGACTTTAATCCCCTTCAAGCAAAAATCACCTATAATAAATTTCTTATACAAAGATTAAATTACACATTCAAATAAAAATAAGAAAACATATTTAAATATGCAATTTTAGTTAATAAATTATGATACAATATATAGAAATTTGTATTAGTTCATATTTTACTAATTGCACATGCACTTTAACTTTAAATATTATTTTATAAGTATCTCACACTTTCACCATATTATATTATTTTAAAAAAATTTATACCAAATAATATGGGATATAAATTGCATTGCCGTATCGAACTAGTTATACTATAAGTAGGAAGCCCTTTAATAAAAAATTAGATTACAAAAATACCCTTTAAAGATTAGGGGACAGTTTTATCCTTAACTAAACAAAAATAAAATCTTAAATGAGTAACAACACAAACATGCGAGAATTTAGAAAAGAAAAAACAACTTAAATTTTAATATACTCAATTAATAAAGTTTTATCTATCCAACTTAATTAATTAACCATTACACATTATCTCATATTTAATTTCTTTCTTCTCAAGTTTCATCAGTTAGTTAACTTTTCGTTGGAGTTTGACAGATTCTATAAATTAAACATCACCTTCTTTGTTTCTCATTTTTCGATTGTCAAAATCAAATAAAAAGCATAATTTTTTCATGTATCACAAGAAAGAGTATAATATAAATATGAACGTGAGATATTTATTATCATAATTGACACTGATCTATTTAAATTTAATCATGTGTCGTAAAATATTCTTTTGAAAAAAGCCTTAAACTAGACGTTTGGTATGCTTGAAAATACAAATTGTGTTGCTCGAACATTATTTTATTGTAATAATTTTACAATCAAATAAAGGATATTATTTCACATTCATCAAAGTAATTTACAATATGTTTGTGATTTGCAATGAGACAAAATATGTAACTCGAATCCATCCATCAATTTAAATATTTATTTTTCTTTACATATTATGTGTGACTAATCGCATTTGTTCTAATATTATTTATACTTTAAAATATTTGTATTAGTATTATGGGACACATGTATGTATACATGTTAATGACTAATTTTATATTATTCTAAAAATGAGAATCAAAGAAATTAATATCAAGATGTCTATCTAAATATTAAACAACATATTTATCCTTCAATTAAATATGGTTCTACAATGAATTTATACAAAAGTAAATATACATTCAATTGAATTTATTAAGATTTTAAATATCTTTTTTATGTATAATATATATATTGAATGATATATTAATTACTCATTACATTTCAATTATTAATAAGTTTCCATTAAAATGAAACAAGATGATAGATCAACTTGGTGGGATGCATTCAACTTACTGCATAGTATTCAATGTATTAAATATTTTTAATCATATTACAATAGCAATACTCAACCTTTAAAATGTCTAATTAATATTTTGGAGTTTCTTTCTTCCTTTTTTTCTTTTTGTTACGTGGCTGATCCTTGGTGAGGCTCGAACATTTGAAACATAGGCTACCTTCTTTGCTATTACCCTGCTATATCTCTACACTACTTCTGTGAAGACAAGTTTGAAAATCCTTGTGGCTGAGAGGATCTACCTTTGGCTTGTTGCTTCATTAACAGGTTATGTAAGTGACTAATCTCTACTACACAAATAAATGTTCAGAATTCTCCATCTGATCCCGACAGTCTTGGATGTGGAGATACAGTAGACACTGCCTTGGCATGTTTTGCATATAACCACGTGAATTCTCAATTATTTTTGCATGAACCGGGATGGACAATAGGTTATGCCAACTTATCTTTATTTAGGTAAACTTATGATTTTACTTTGGCATGTAATTTCTTTATCATTCCCATATTTATGTACTACAAATAAAATAAAATGACAGGTAGTCTTTTACATAAATATTCATAACACAGTTCAATTATGTAATATGAAGATATTAGAACTTCCATAATTTATAGTCTCAATTTTTTGATGTCTTTGAAACTTATAAATTTACTTTTGAGACTTATTACAGTGTAACACATTAGCTCTTACGGAGCTCTCAACTTAATTTTGTGTACTACCACATATTCCATCATATCAAACATCATTAATAGTCTCTCACATAGTTTCAATTGAGAAAAAATTACGAGCGTTGAAGAGTTGTACTCATGATCAGACTTATAGTCTTGATGGATTCAATCATATCATGTCTTTGGTGGATGACCATCTTGGTGGTCATATCACTGCTCCCGAGACAATTTCATAAAACAGTGAATATGATGGCTAGAATATCATAGCCTTAGCACGATCTTGGTTTGATGCTTTGTTTTTACTTTTAATAGTGTCTCCAAAACCTATTGCATCCATATAGATTTCATTATCATAGTATACGCGGATTATCACATCAAGATGAATTTCATTATAAAGAACCAGACAGATTAGCTTTTACTCAATATATCAAGGGCTACAAATTCAAGTTTACTGCCGGGTATTTAGTTACCACTATATGAAATAAATTGAGGCATACATATGATAGAAAATTTTTTTCTCTAACGTATCTTTCAGAGTATATTATTATATATTTATAAATAATAGTAATAGTAATATATTTACCACTATATGAATACATAGTATCTTTTCGAAAATATGTGTGTGTGTGTGTTGCAACTAATCATGATTAAAAAGCTTGTTTATATATTTATAAAATAATTAAAATCTCTCAATATCAAATGAGGAATATTAAATTAGTAATTTAATATATAATAATTTTTATTACATATAGACTATAGTTGGTTTTTCTTATTAGATTTCAAAATTTTGTTAGATTTTTGTTGTTTGTGTTTGTGATTCTTTTCTTTTTTTCTTTTTTTTTTTGCTTAAATAAAAAGAGTGCTTTGATTTGATTTTATTTTTAACTTTTGAAAATTTATTTTGGCAAATATATATGAATTAAAGTCATAAATTTATTTATTTATTTAGATTATATTTTGAAAGAAAAACTAATAATAATATATCACAAAATATACTTTTGATTATTTTAGTATTTGAATAACTAAAAAGATTTAAATTGTAACTTTTAAAAGTTTTTAAGAACGCACGAGCGTGTAAGAAAAAAATAACGTGTCTTCTTCTTTGGAGATATATTAATACTTATATGATATATTTGGTAATAAAATATTTCATTTATGCTTAAATAAATAATATATATGACAAATATTTAAGTTATGCATATAAGGAAGTTTACTTGATGGAAGGAAACTATAAATTAGGATTTATGGGAAACCATATTTTTACTAGAGAAGTCTCTGTGATTAAAGTATTTTGCCTAAGAGTCCCTAGCCTACTTATAAATATGCGTGACTCCATAAGTCTGAATACTTTGAAAGACATAGGCTAGAAGGTTTTGAATTTTTGTTACGGTTTTCTTACATAAAATTCGTGAAAGACAAAGACGATTTCCCACAATACTTGAACAACAATGGTGAAGGTACGTTCCCATTTTTCTTTACTTTTGGCTCTACGTATGTGTTGAAATTTCAACATATGGTATCAGCTTTTCCTTTAGCTAGTGTTGTTCATGTTACACCTAGTAAATTCTTGACATGTAGATGGCCTATTAGCATGTTGGTTAAAAGTTTTGAATGTCATACATCTTTGAAAAAGGCCGAGGAGAGGAAAGGACAAGCGCCCAAGTCGGCGCGTCGCAAGGCAAATGCGCTTAGAGGTCCCAGTATAAAGGGACTCCCACGCCGGTTTAATCATTTACTTCCATTTAATTTCGAACGAATAGAGAACGAGCGCACGAGAGGATTCAACAAGATTTTATGCATTTGCGCTATTAAACGCGGTCCAAACTCGAATTAATCTTGAGTAATGAAATATTAAGGCCTTGGAGCATTCTGTGGAGTTAGTTGCTGAAATTCGGTCGCGAATCGTGTCGCTGCGAAGAACTAAGGTAAGTGGAATTGCTCCAAATTAGTGTCAATATACTCCCTGTAGCCTAAAGTAAGCATTTCTCCCTTCTACGGACTTGAAATGAGAGTTTTCATTTGTTTTTTGATAAGTTAAATTGGGCTATATATATATTCAAAGTAGTATTTTCTTCAGAATATTGATGAATTTAGTTCACTTCTTTATGCATGTGAATACGATTGGAAAATAGTTGAATATTGGCCAGGGTTACGCCCCGATTAGCGGAAGCGGAAACAGGCGAGGTATGTAAGCTAGTTCCTTCGGTAAGTTAGTAATCCTAGTATAGCAAATGGCGTGAATTCTAGAAGGAAGAATGCGGAAGTCGAGTATTGAGTCAATATGAATCCGGTAAGCATGTTTTATGTTATTATACTATAACTGAGAATAAGAGTCGATAAATCGGTATCGAGGCAATACATAAATTATTTCGAGATACGGTGCTTCGATGCTGAGAATCGGTTGTGCGAGAAAAGAGATTGAATAGAATATCAAAAACATGGATAGTATTTTCAGATTGAACATGCTTGTTACTCTACGTGATTATTGTTTGTTGAGACACATTTGTGCTATGAGGGCACCCTTAGAGCGTCCTCGCCTCCCACAGGTTAATAGGCAGCCGACTCGCCCGCGAGGGTGAGGGATCACGTCCTCAAGGAGTGGCGTACAGTCCATAGTAGAATTTGAAGATGGGATCAAGCATTCCCATATCGGAGTTGATCGGCATAGCGGTATAGCTTACCTTGTTGACGTTTGCGCCCAAGGGACAGTTACAAATACAGAGATACGAGATACGGTGGGTTTACGGTCTGAGAGTACCCGGACTCGAACACGATTATAGTCGAAGGTCATAGCCGCTGCGGACCCGAAGGGCCGGTAGAGGTGCTCGTAGTTAGTAGGCGTAGTGGAGTGATTTATTTTTGGATGGTTTTGGCCTAGGGTAGGGGTATATAGATTGTGTGTTGGTTGGCACCTTGGAAACATGAAATTTTGGTATAGGTCCTTGTTTGTTATATATATGTATATACTTGATATCTATTAGGTGATAGACGGCGAGTCGCCATGGCAACGGAGTATGCTTCTACCTTGCCTTCGTACAAATAAAAACATTTCGGATTCCGCCCCGATCCCGGCTGATTTGAATGCTACCTTTATTATAAAATTTCTAGTATTGTGACACATATTGATTATGTTGATTGCTTTATATACTGTGCAGTGAGTGCGCCGTTGAAGCGTTGCATTACTTACTGCAGTGCCTATAGGCTTGAGTGAGTCTCGTGATCTAGCAGCCTTGAGTCATACGCTCTATCATGGGAGCTTGACCGGAGTTTATATCATTTTCTTTTGTTGTATAGGCTCTGAGTAGGTGAATTTGTCTGACCATCTTATCGATATTCTTAGAGGCTTCACGATTGTATATATATCTCCTGTGCTTAGTTGTCTTAGGTCGTGTGTGGGGCCGTGCGTATGTTTAGTTGTTTATATTGGTCGTGTGAGGCCTTATCCGATTAGTAGTGGTGACATTGCTTCGGTCACGTAGTTGTTTAACATACATTTGATTCGAAAAACTAGACGACATGGTGGCCTTGTCGGCCGCATGGATTTCCCTATATGTATGTGATGCAGTTGGGCGATGTTATAGTACGGTGGCTATAGGCCCTGTGGCAGGGCTATATTTACGGCCGTTATATAGCCCGTTGATTCCCGTAATGCGAGTTAGTCGACCGGGCGACGGATGTGCTTAGGCTCGGTTGTCTAGCCGGTTCGGTCTGACAGAGCGCTAAGTGCGGTCATGCCCCCAAGGCGGGCGTGGCAGTTCAATATCTAGCTATGTTAATGCCATATAGTATGCACTACCTTTTGTCATCTTGTAATTAAACATGTTAAAGAAAATCGGATCCATTACAAGATGGGAACCATCGAGGCCGGTTAGAATATGATTTTTGCTTTCTGATTTATATAAGATATGTGGCAGTGAAATCTATTTTTAGGGTGTGAATGTTAACGTCATTGTTGGCCTTTGGTACTTGATTAATTAATATAATTCTTTTCTTTCAATAGGTGTTGCCTTAAGCGCGAGCGATTGAGTACTATATAAATTATTTTCATAAACACCAAGAGCAATTAATAATAAAGTTATTGAATTTGGAGCTAATATTCTAGTAAGTTAAATCTTATCTCTTGACCTTTTAGTTGGTACCTTGAAGTTTGTCATTAAAATTAATAATGGCAGTAACGTTTAGTGCTCGTACAAACATAATATTATGTGTACTTGTTTGTATATCAAATGTCTTTGTTTTATTATTATTTTAAGAAGAGATATGTGGCTCTTTTTGCCTATTCTCTTGATTTTTTTTGTTCATTTGTGGATATTCAGCGTATAGAATGTCTCTTTTATGAAGCTCTTCTAGCACAATTCATTTTCGCATTTAATAATTAACATTATGTTTAATTATTCGTAATGTTTAGTATTGTGAATGTGTTAATTTTGAGTTCTTTTTTATTATATGCTTTAGGATTAATACATAATCCTGGTACATGACATAGAGAGAAATTATATTCTTTGTCGCATAAAGTTAAGTGATTAAGATATAATAATGGCATCTAATAGGTTGTTATCTTATCAAATTGTACTCTACCACCTTTGGGAGGTAATTATTTTAGTTAGATTAATTAGAATAAAGATAGTAAACTTGAGTTGAAAATTATTCTATCTTGGGTATTATTTTCGAGATTTATTTTGGTTTACTAATCTAATAAAGTTAAGTAAATTACGTGCATGGGTTGCGGCCTGCATTGCACCCAGGAAGGTTTAGAATTTACTTGGGAGTAGGTATTTACGCGATTCACTTTTGAGTGGATTTGTACTTCATAGCTTATGTATGTACCCTTATTTTGCGGTTACACAACTTTTCTCTTGCTATTTTTAACGAAAATGCTCGAATTCAATGCTATCACGGTGACAACTACGAGGAATGGAAGGAGAAAATCCTTCGACTTAAGGGTGTGCTCGGACTTGGATAAAATCTCAGGTATTGGAAGAACCACCTAGCTCACGGAATCAAGTATGCCGAGGCTAAAGCTTATGAGCGGTAGGAGCAATCCAATCATGAACTTAATGTAAAATCTCATATAAGTCAAGCATTAGGGATTCTATCCCAAATAGTGATAAGGTCAAAGCTTACATGAAGACAATTAATGAACAAGCATGGCTCGACAAGACCTTGACAAACCTGCAGAAGAGGCTCTCAAGTGTAGCCTTTGACGAAGTCGTATAGTGCGCGAACACATTATGAAGATAAGAGACATTATTACTAAACTCAAGTCCTTGCGGTTGATATGTACCATTTCTTGTACATTTATCCTCTCAGCTCTCTTCTGTGGAATATAGTCCATTCAAAATATCCTACAACACACATAAAGATAAATGTTTAATTAATAAACTTTTGACCATGTGTATACAAGAAAAAGTTTGAAACATGAGACACCTAAAAGTGTAAATTTGGTGACTCATGATAAGAGAAATGCAAAGAGATGTAAAAGTGTTCCTATGAAGAAGAAGCGGAGTCTTGATAAAGATTCTTGTCGTTTACGCCAAAAGAAGGAGCACTGGAAGAAAGATTGTCTAGAAATACAAAGAAATGGCTTGAGAAGAAGGTAATTTTACCTTTGTATGTTATGAATCTAATTTCACTGAGTTTTCGATAATACATGGTGGATCGATTTGAGACACAGCTCCATTGCTAAGATACATACAGGATTTTCTAACACTAAGAAAGCTAGGTGTGAGAAGTGAGCAAAATATTTATTGGCAATAGGACAACATCACGTGTGGAAGGCTGAGGACTTATAGGCTCATCTTAAAAGATGGTTTTCAATTAGATTTATTAAACACTTTTTATTTTTCATCGTATTCTAGAAATTTAATTTCCACTTTTAAGACCTCAAATCTTTGGTTATGGTTTCAATTTTCCTTATTCTTGATTAAACTAGTTGAAAATTTTGAATGAAAAATTATTTAAATTTGAGGTAGACCCACGATTGAATGTAATGTTGCAACCCTACATGATTAAAAAAATTATCACTAAGCGATGTATTATCAGCCAAAACTCATCAGTTTTTGGCACAACGATTAGGACATATCTCTGTGAAAGAGTAAAATGATTGGTTAATGATGGAGTTCTACAAACTCTTGATTTTTCGACTTTAGGACTTATGTGGGTGCATAAAGGAAGCGGACCAACAAATCCACTAAAGGTGTCAAAAGGAGTTCTCAATTGCCGAATCCTTTGCTCTGAATATTTGTGGACCTTTTTCTACCCCTTGCTTGAGTAGTGAGAGATATTTTATCTCATTTATTGACGATTATTCAAGATACATATAGTCTCTTATTTTCTATTTAACAAATGAAGCACTTGATTCTTTTAAAGTTTTCAAAATAGAAGTAGAGAAACAAACGGGAGCTCGGATCAAAATCGCTAGGTACGATAGGGGTGGAGAATATTATGGTAGGTACATATAAGGGACTACGAAGAGGAATTCACATAGTTTAGGAAGGGCTGCTTTGTGTTTGTGTACAAGCTAAAGTTTTTGAAAAACAAATATCTTTGGTCACTTTCATTGTCAAATAGGCTTTTCCTTCGTATACCTTACTTACCTCGACCTAATGACTTACAACACAAGAAGTCTTCTTTTGGTGTATTCAACCACGAAAAACCCCTCCACACGGATTCGAATCCTAATATTATTAAATAATAATAAAATAATAAAGGAATATACCAACACAGATCTTCTAAATCTTGAGATGGAAATTCCTATACATTCTCTTCATTTGATTACTTGATCGATTCTAAATCACCAGAAAAAAGAAAAAAATGAAAATAAAGACCTCCACGATTCTATTTAAAAAAAAAATAGAAACCTTTAAAGAATTTCTAATTAAAAAGTCACACCTTTAACATAGGAGCACTCCTACTAAAGAAATGGAAGAGCAAAAGTTAAAGGTCCATTTGTTGAGTTCCTTGAAAGTAAAGGTATAATTGCTTAATATACCATGCCAGGAACACCACAACAAAATGGTGTGGCAGAAAGAAGGAACCGGACATTAATGGACATGGTAAGAAGCATGATTAGCAGATCAAGTTTACCTTTATCCTTATGGAGTGAAACCTTAAAAATCGTTGTGTATATTTTAAATAGGATTCCATCCAAGGCTGTCCCTAAGACGACTTTTGAATTATAAAAAGAATGAAAACCTAGTTTAAGTTATTTACACATTTGAGGATGTCCAGCTGAGGTGAGGGTTTATAACCAACAATTAAAAATATTGGATGAAAAAACAAAAAGTGATTTCTTTATAGGCTATTGCGATTAACTCTACAGGATTTAGGTTCTATTGTCCTTCTCATTCTCCTAAAATTATTGAGGCTAGAAATGCTAAATTTCTTGAGGAATATGAAGTAAGTGGGAGTGGTTTGACTCAAGTGGTGGAACTGGAAGAAGTAAGGAAACCACCTATGGTACCTTTATATATCGAAAACTTGAATGCTAATTAGATAAATTCTCATGAATTCTCTGGAGAGAAACAAGTTCAAGAGCCGCCACCACCTGAAGAGCCAAATGAAGAACAACCCACTTTACCCGAACCCATTGAAGGAACGTCTGAATAAGTGGGAGTAAGAAAATCCTCAAGAGTTCATAAGCCAGTAATTTCTAGTGACTATGTTGTATATCTCCAAGAGTCTGACTACGATATTGGACTTAAAGATGATCCATGCTGATTTTCACAAGCCATGAGTGAAGAAAACTCCACGCTTTGATATGATATCATGAAGGAAGAGTTGGAATCTATGACCAAAAATAAAGTTTGGAATCTGATTGAATTACCAGAAGGAGTCTCTCCCATAGGATCCAAATGGGTTTATAAAGCTAAAAGAGACTCATGTGGTAATATTGAGCAATATAAAGTCAAACTTGTAGACAAAGGTTTCACTTAAAAAGAAGGCATTGATTACCATGAAACCTTCTCTGCAGTATCTAAGAAGGATTCATTAAGAATAATCATGGCATTAGTAGCTCACTTTGATTTAGAGCTACATCAAATGAATGTGAAAACGGCATTCTTGCATGGAGATCTTGAAGAGGAGGTCTACATGCGACAACCTGAAGGATTTTGTGATAATGATAAAAGTCACCGTGTATGCAAGTTGAATAAATCAATTTATGGACTAAAACAGGCTTCCCGCCAATGGTATATTAAATTTCATAATGTTGTCTCTTCATTTGGATTTACAGAACATTATTGATCAATGTATATACCTTAAGATAAGTGGGAGAAAATATATTTTTCTAGTCCTATATGTGGATGATATTTTACTTGCTAGTAGTGATTTGGGATTGTTGCATGAGACGAACAGTTCCTTATCCAGAATTTTAAAATGAAGGATATGGGTGAAGCCTCCTATGTCATTGACATAGAGATTCACATATATAGATCTCAAAGATTACTTGGACTATCTCAAAGGGCCTACATTGAAAGAATTTTGGAAAGATATAGAATGAAAAATTGTTCATCAATAGCAGCACCCATCATTAAAGGTGACAAATTTTCATATAATCAATGTCCGCAAAATGCATTGGAACAAGAGCAAATGAAAGGAGTTTCATACGCTTCACTCGTTGGGAGCCTTATGTATGCACGAGTCTGCATTAGACCTGATATTGCATTTGCGGTAGGAATGCTTGACAGATATCAAAGTAACCCTGGTCTTGATCATTGGAAAGCTGGTAAAAGGGTATTGAGATATTTACAAGGAACCAAAGACCATAAGCTCACATACAAATATTCTGACTCATTGGAGGTAATTAGATATCCAGACTCTAATTTGGGTGGATGCAAAGATAGTGGTAAATCTACTTCTGGATACATTTTTCTCCTTGCTGGAGGTGCTGTGTCTTGGAGAAGTGTTAAGCAAACCATTGTTGCAACATCCACAATGGAAGCTGAATTTATAACATGCTATGAAGCTACATCACAGGCGTTATGGTTGAAGAATTTCATTTCGGGCCTTAAAATTATCGATTCTATTTCAAGGCCATTAAGAATATTTTGTGATAATTCAGTTGCAGTAATCTTTTCTGAGAATAATAAAAGTGGCAGCCAAAGTAAGCACATTGACATAAAATATTTGATGGTTAGAGACTATGTCAAGAAGTAATATGTGAGTTTTGAATACATTAGTACCACTTCGATGATTGCTGATCCTATGACTAAATATTTACCAGTTAATATTTTCAAGGATCATGTAACCCATATGGGTCTGATAACTCATTTTAGTCTTGTTTTGTACTCTAACATTTTGTCTAAACATTATTATTTATTTGAGATATATGACCGTGCATATTTATTTTCATGTATTATATTGTGATCATTAGATCAATAAAGTTGGACTCTGAATAACTTATATTAAGCTTATTCATAAAGTTATTGAACATTTTATTAGAATATATTACACACTGTAATACATGGAAGGAAGTGCTTGATGAAAAGCATAACCGCCATGATTCATGTAGTAATGTGTTCTGATTAAAGTGGTTGTTGCATAATGAATTTAGTTGAGTAAATAAAGTTCATAGCCATATTTATCACTCATAAATGATTATCTGATTGTAATATGTGGACCAAGTGGGAGAATGTAAGAAAAAAAATAGCATGTCTTCTTCTTTTTGAAGACATTTAATGTGGTCCACATATTTGGTAATAAATTATTTACCTTGTTTTTCAAGTAAATAATATATATAGCAGATATATTTTTGGTTATGCATATAAGGAAGTTTTCTTGATGGAAAGAAACTATTAATTATGATTCCTTACGAAAATCATATTTTATGGAGAAGTCCCTAGGATTAAAGTATTTTGCCTAAGAGTCCCTAGCCTACCTATAAATACGCATGTGACTCCATCAGTCTAGAATACACTTTGAAAGACATAGGCTAGAAGACTTTAGGTTTTTTGTTATAGTTTCTTACATAAAATTCATGAAAGACAAAGACGATTTGCGACAACATTTGAACAATAATGGCTGAAAGTACGTCCCTATTTATTTTTCTATTGCGTTTTGGCTCTACGTATGTATTGAAATCTCAACATGAACAAGTTAACTAGTGTTTTAATATTTCTTAATATGTATTAATGTAGATTAATCAGGAAAGCTAGTTAAGAATATGTATTATTAGTCTATGATTGATTTCAAAGCTAGTGAATAATTTCGCGCTTCGCGCGATTATAAAAAAATGATAAGATATCAATAATTTTATTAAATATAATATCAATAGAAAAGGTATTTACAATATCTCTCTATCTATCTATCTATCTATCTATCTATCTATCTACACACACACACACAGATGGACAATTGATTTCATAGACAAAAATATATGGTTAGTAGTTAGCAGATTTCCAACAAAGTCATAAATTACTATTTTGATTCAAAAGAAATTATAAACTTACGACAGTAAAAAATACATGTAAATATAAATAAAGAGAAATCATAGAGAGAACATACAAAAATATAAATAAGGCAACATCATTTTTACAACCTTAATATATCCTAAAAAAATATAAGAAAAAATAGAAAACTAATGCACAATCTTTCGAACTTTTGTCGACATCTACTCCCACAAGTCGATCACCATTCAACAGTTTTCATCTTATTCGTAAAGTCAAACTAAAATACTTATATATAATAAAGAAAAACATAACAACTTAAAAGGCTAATGTGATCATTTCTACAAAGTCTTACAATGTCTCTATTTATAGGATTACAATGTGAATACCAAATAATGTCATGAATATGACTATTACTTATTTTAGGGGTTATGATAACAAAAAGTTGTGGGAGTAATAAAAATAAGACCATTAAGTTTTATATTAAAGAAATTTTAAAAAAATATATTTTTTATTTTCTTAATATTGGATATTTAATATAATTTAGATATTAATTTTTGTATTTTTTTTAATATAACACATAAATGAGAAAAAATAGAGAAACCAAAAAGTAGAAAAGAATATAATTGTGTTTCTTGACCGGTGTCACGTGACTTCTACTATTCCTATTCAAGAAATTTAATCGAGATAGAAGAAATAAAAAAAATCAACTATAGAATTAAGAAAATGATAAAATTACAAAATAGATATTTTATTAGAATTTGAGTTTAAAAGAATTATATTTTCATTATCAAATATTCTTTGAAACAAAAAAATTATTAAAATTTTCTTTCATATGTTATGAGGTTAATACATGATTTTTTTAGTTTAATATAGTTTGAATAGATGTATTTAAGAACTTAATTTTTTTTTTTTTTGCTTTCATAATTGCGTTAATGAATTTTCTTCTATTAATCAAAAAGAAGAAAGCAAAAAAAGTGTCTTTATCCTTTATTACAATATTAATTTTTTATTCCATTATTCCATTACTTTTTTTTTTAATATTTTATCATTTCATGGTTATTGCTTTTTCTTTT